>CM025855.1:31883201-31918118 GCA_003952965.2 Morella rubra
TTAATGGCGTACAAGTTATGTATTGTAATTTGGCGGGGTGGGTTGCGTTGAGTTGCGTTAACGTAAAATGTTTTTTTGGCTGAATAAACGTTAACGTAAATGTAATTTCGATTAGTGGGAGTCGTGGACGGGTTGTCCGCTGCAAGCTTTTATCAATTGTCGGTACCGCAGACTTCCGCTCCCTCCATGTCGGGCCGCCTTCGTTCCTGGGACTTGAAGCCCATCACAACGTCATCTTCGGGCCTATTAAGCTGGAGTCTAGGTCTCTTGGATCTGTATTAGGGCCTATGAGAAGCCTGGCCCAACATGCTGGGCTATAGTCATGACTTGTATTCTTTTTTTTTTTGGTCACCGCTTGTATAATTCGGTTATTCTACCAGGGTCCAGAAGCAGAGTCAGAAATTTTTTCTCAGGGGTACAAAAATTATCACTGATAGTCAAACAATATACGAAAAAACCCATATTCAAATATAAAAAATATAATTTATTTTTTATATATCATGAAACACAATACCAATATTGTTATAAAAGGGTATAAGATGTAAATTCATTATACATCAAAGCTAAAAACATAAATTATTTTTTTATGCAAAGGTATACATAGACAAGAAGGTCGATAAAAAATGAATGTTATGTTAGTAATGACAACTTTTAATCAATGCAGAAATATATAAATATGAATGAATATTATATTAGTGGGTGGGAGCTAACTTCAATTTTTTTTTTTGTAGCTCAATGTTTGGCAAGACAAAGACCAATACAAATGGAGAAGGCGAAACAAACTTTGTGAAAAATAATATAGAAGAAGATGTAAAAAAAAAAAGAAGTGAAAAAAGTTTACGGAGTATTTGAGTTGCAAGAAAATTATAAGATTTGTTGATTGAGAAATAAAAATATAAACATACACGTGTGATTATACTATTTGTGAAAATCTTAAGTCTTATTATTAACTGAGTCGATTTTACTTTTCAGAAGTTGATGTTAGCTTGAAAAAATATAAAATAATTATCCTATTGTTTAGGTGAGATTTAAAATAGCTGGAGATCCCCGACATACAATATTCTAATTTGAAAAGAAGATAAAAATCTTATTTATTCTTTCATTTTCGTGTAAAAAGGCTCTAATTCAGAAATTTAGGGGGTCGAAATGTAATTTGTACGGATAATTTTTCAGATTTGGGGAGGGGCCAGAGTGTAATTTGCAATATTGGATTTTTTTTTGGAGGGGGGGGGGATGGTGGGGAACTTTTTTTTTACTTGCTACGTTCAGACGAAGCTAAGTGTAAAGGGTATTTAATTATTTAGAAAAAACTATGGCAGCATCTATCTGTATTTTTTCGTGATTGATTTTAAAGACATGAATTTTTTTAAAATTTATTTTTTAAATAAGAATGCATATGATCTTTTCACGAGTATAAAAATATTTTAAGATATATAGAATTTAAATGTTTCTTTTGGGTTCTTTTTTTTTTTTTTGTCTTTTGTTTCTTATTTTTAACAGATATTTTATTAATATATTTGGAAGATACGTGGTCCTTCACGTGGTATTATCTTTTTGTTTTTCTTACTTTTTTAACAGGGTCAGGTCACAATTTTTTACTAAAAGCTAGTTGAAAAAAAATGAACAAAGGTCTGGAAATAGTAAAACTCGGGTATTAAATTTACAAAATTAGAAATAAAATCACATAGCCTAGGCACAAGCATATTTTCCCATTATTTTATGACCCCAAAAAACTAGTGCCGTTTTTCGTGCACGTACGTAGGCAAAGTCGACCCATCCACGAATTCATTACCAAAGGGTTGCTTCCGGGACAAGAAGCTGCTTAAGCCTTACTGCCTTAGCCCGGAGCACACTTTAGCACGTCCTTAAACACTAATTGGGAAGAATTATTCAATGTTGACTTGGTCAAAGATTCAGCAAGCGAATAGTAGAAGGGATTAGGTGCCCGCTCCAAGTCTCTCGCGTCTCTTTCCTAGTTACGGATTTTTCACCGACGTCCTGTTCCTCAGGACCACAGCTGTTCCCACTTGAAGCCCCAAACTATATGTACAAGTGGAGTATTAATTAGACTATGGCAACTATGATATCCCAAATGGACACCTCAGAACGTAGGCCATTAGGGTGGTTGTTGAAGAGGCTTTTGAATATTAAATTTTAGTAATTAATCAGGTACTTAATTATTTAATAAGTAGGTCGGAAAACAACAAGCTGCACATGCTACAAATTTCCAAATTAATTTCCCTGCTTATCAAACAGAAAGTTGTCCGGATCAAGTCTCGAAGGGAATTGATAAAACTCCAGCGTCGAACTTCTGCTCATGCAGATCAATCAGATCATAGAGTAGCCAACTAAACTCAGGTATGTTTGCAATAAAAATTTTACGCTTTTTAAAATTTAACACAATAAAAATTACAATAAAATCTTTCTTTTTCTATCAAATCATTACTTTTTATTATAATAAATATTAAAAATTATCTCTCTCTTCACTTTTTCACCAAATTCAAATACCTTAAAATTTTAACCTTTCTAAAATTTTACAAATAAATAAACCCTCAGTTTGGCACATAAGTGATCTGGACGAGGGAGAGGAACCACCAAATTTCTGAACACAATCACTATCTCTCTATAATATATCAAGCCACGTAATGTTTCCGGCAAGTTCGGATGTATCTCCGAAGATAATTGGATTTTTCCAATCTAAAGATACACATGTTTGTGATCGCACTTGAATAGTATGAACCCACTTTTGATAACCCTTCTTGTTTGCAGACATATCTGTGGGAGACATGTCAACGATCAACGTTATAGCAGCCTCTGTTGTAATTAATGTTGAGAGAGATAACGACAGACAAGTTTTCTCCCAATATGCAAACAAATAGAGCGGAATTTTAACAATTATATATACTGAAAATAATTTTAAAATAATCAATCACACTAAGTTAGAACAACACAAATAATTTTTACATAAAAAACTTTTTCAGTGTGAGAAAGAAAAATCAAATAGTCCAATCAAAATCTCCATTATAAATTGAATAATGGGTACACAAAATCTTCTCCAGTCACAGCTAAAGGCTACAATTTATATCTGTTTAAGATAATATCAATCTTGACAAATACAACAGAAAAATATAGAGAATATACAAAAACTCAAGGTTGCTGTTCACGAGCACGAAGCACTATTCTCGAGCTTGTAATATGATCTTCACTGTTCATATTATAGTCTCTTGTACCGTGAACTTCTCCTCCAAATTTCAGCTCAAGCCTTTGATGAAAACTAAGCATGAAAATAAAAAATTATCTCTTTCTCTTATATTTTTCTCTTTAATATGTACAATTTAAAAATTCATCTTTAGAGTTATAAATTAAAACTCTAATAGACTTTGGGCGATATTAAAAGAATTCCGATTGGGCTTCCTTCGCATCCGATGAATTAACCCAACAATTCCTAGCAGACAGAAAGCATGTCTCTAGAAGTCCTGCCATCTGCTGGTGTCAGCCTGTGGCTGCCTAACTTTAAAAGGAATGCACTTTTACCCCCGGAAGCAAAACGCGTTGCTGCGTCGACATCTCAGTACACGTACGCCGCACGAGAATCAGTTCCGCTATTCAAAGGGTAGTTGAATGGATGTCAAGAATGGCAGGCGGCGTCAAAGATAGCATGAATACATATGCAATGAGAACGAGATATATGGCTAAATTCATTGAAGAAAAACAGATCGAGGATCGCGCGCGCGGGGAAGCATCAGATAGCGTCATCTATTACGTAGGAAGAACATTTTAATACCCCATGTGGAAATTTGAATGTGTAGATTATAGAAAGAGTCTTAATTGGACACGAGTGGTCTCTTCCTAGTCACTAGTTATCTGATGTTACTTCGTGCTGCAAGCAATATCCTGCTTAAGTTAATTAAGAAAGCATGCAGTAGAATTCAAAGCTTCTAGTCTATCAAAATTGGACCATATCATTATTCAATGCCTTGGGTTGAATGTATCCCATGCATTCTCCTTGAAGGGGATATTTCTCAAATGAGACATATAAGCTTATGTCATCGATGAGCATCCAGAAAACAGGCAAGAGGCGCCAGCGGATTTCGGTGAAATACCGTATACAAAAAAGTTTTCTTTTGAGCAATCTGTGATGTCATCCTTGAGCTGATTTTAGAATCAAACCAAAGTTATTTGATTGGAACTCATAATTTATTCAGTCAATCTACGTGCTGCAAAAGCTGTTCAATATGCCTTAATTATATCGGACATAAAGGGTTTCAATTGTGACACACAATGCATGCCCAAAAGCTGTATAATTTGGAGAGAATTGTTATTAGTGATACGAGCGTAGATACGATCGATGCACTAGATCGAGATGAAGCTTCTGATTTGAAGCCTATTTTGTCTGTGCGTTGTTATAATATTCCTTTAGGAGAGAACGATTCCTATATAATTTTTATCTGTCAACTAAAAATTATACATGAAACCGGACAGAAAACCACGCCGTGTCATGTCCGTACAACCTTAATTCCAGTCTTTTGCAAGAGAAGCACGTGATCATCGCGCGCCACTCGCTCACACACGGTCTTCGACATAAACGAAATAGGTTAATTCACGTATGACTGGACGACAGATATCGCTGCATCTGGAGACACTTCTGGAAATTTTTTAGCTTTTGGAACTGCTTTTCGGTGGTGATCATAGAGATTCAAAGAGAGATAACAAAGCGGAAAATACAAGAGACAAACATCTCCAGACAAATAAGTTCTCCAGACTTCTACGCTGATAATTAATCTTTGCCTACTTCGATATAATTGAAGTTGAAAATGACACATTTACAATACAATTCATCTACCCATTCCCTTTTACAATTGCAAGGCGGCAGGTGAACCTTGGATGTAACCACGTCTGCCTGAAGGCTCATGAAGAGTAACCTTCTTGGTCTAAAAGTAGTTTAGCCCGACTCTAAAAAGTAGTCGATCCCTCGACACCACATGAATATTAATGGCTAGGTAGCGATAGGCCACTAGTCTCGTGGTAGATGATGTAGGAATCATCATCTCTCATTGTAACGCTCTGCCAGAAACCAGAGGCATTTTCGCAGATACTTTTATATGATCCATTACTGAAGAAAACAATGACTATTGGCTTTGTGGCTTGCATGGTGTTACTTCTTTTCCTCAATTTCCACGTTAACTGAGGTTTGAAATTTTATTCATGGTATACTCAGAGATCATGTAAGGTTTTGTTTTTCTTCGTTTTCTCCCCTGGTCCCTCTTATGAGAAAGTTATGTCCAACCTACTTATCCAATGCAACGTCAAGGTAGGCGAAAAGTAAAAGTAGCTTGGCCACTCCATTGAATTGTCATAGGGCCACAGAAGGGGAAAAAAGTCAGAATCTCCTCTTCTGTGCTCAATCTTGAAAGCCAAGCCCACCAGTAACCATGGAAGCAGTTGGCAACGACACTAACAAAATTGTGAAAAACAGAACTGTGGTTGGGACTATAGTTTCGTCTAGGCTAGGCGCTTGTGTCCCAAAATGTTAGTCTAATAAAATAACTATAAAAATAAAATAAAATTCATTCTTCACATCAAATCATCCATTTCTACTATAATAAATATAACAAAATCATTTAAATTGTCTATCTTTATTTATTTATTTTAATCAATTTTTATGCCATATAGACACTTAGAAGATGTTCGATTTTTTTGTATTCTCAAAATTTTTTGAATCTTAAAAATACACAAACTAAACATATTTTTTATCATTAAAAATAACTGTAACACGCATATCAATAAAATTAACATCACTTAAAATTCTCAAAATAAAAAATTCTTAAAATAGTAACCAACCGAACAACTCCTTAGAAGCAGTTTCTTTTGTTAGCCAAGGCATAGGCTGCGATGACGTGACTTCAACATTTCACCAACCGAAGTTCAAACTTAATGTTATAATGATCTCTGACCTCCTGCTGAAGATTATTCAAACTCACATGTTTATTACGGTACCAATCTCGCCTTCTCTAAAACATATATATATGTGAAAAATGGACAACCAATAGTAGCCCTTCTAGTTGAATCATACGTTGACAGTTTGTTTTCTAGTAAAATGGCTATGTCGCTGTGACCGCAACCTGTCAGCTCAGTCTATACGGAAAACAGGCTTATGTCTTTTCTGCTAATGGCCCTAAGATCCTTTGCAGGATACGGAGATTTAAGATCTTGTTCGTTTGGATTGTTTTTCTAAGATTCTTTTAAATTCTAAAATTTTAAAATTCAACATATTTTTAACGTCATCCGTAAACAATTCCCGTCCTCCCCTGGCGGCCTCTTTTTCTCTCTCTCATTAAGTCAAATAGCACAGACTATGAATAGTATTAGCTCTATTATTTCCACATCCATTGAACCACTTTCAAATCTGTAGAGATACGGATGGCTGTTAATAGCCATCACCTTTTGCACTTTCAACATCCATTGAATCCCTGAGCAGGATTAGCACAAAAGATGATCAATCTAACGCAGAAACACAAAAGCATGCTAGTAGAATTCCAGCATTCCATAATTGGGCATCCAAGATCTTCTTGGGCAGCAGAATCTTGTTGGTGCTTTCTGATGAGGTTAAGCCTTCGAGAATCCAGAAATGGCAAGAGGCGGATTTCGGTGATTGTACATAAGTACACGAGCACATCTGACGATGATCACTATCTCTCTATAATATATCAAGCCACGTAATGTTTCCGGCAAGTTCGGATGTATCTCCGATAGATAATTGGATTTTTCCAATCTAATGGCAGGCATTTTGTGATTCAATAGTATTCCCAATTGATACAGACATGTTGTTCTCAACTAATATGCAGCGGAATTTTAACAATTATATATACTGAAAATAATCAATCACACTAAGTTAGAACAACACAAATAATTTTTACATAAAAAACTTTTTCAGTGTGAGAAAGAAAAATCAAATAGTCCAATCAAAATCTCCATTATAAATTGAATAATGGGTACACAAAATCTTCTCCAGTCACAGCTAAAGGCTACAATTTATATCTGTTTAAGATAATATCAATCTTGACAAATACAACAGAAAAATATAGAGAATATACAAAAACTCAAGGTTGCTGTTCACGAGCACGAAGCACTATTCTCGAGCTTGTAATATGATCTTCACTGTTCATATTATAGTCTCTTGTACCGTGAACTTCTCCTCCAAATTTCAGCTCAAGCCTTTGATGAAAACTAAGCATGAAAATAAAAAATTATCTCTTTCTCTTATATTTTTCTCTTTAATATGTACAATTTAAAAATTCATCTTTAGAGTTATAAATTAAAACTCTAATAGACTTTGGGCGATATTAAAAGAATTCCGATTGGGCTTCCTTCGCATCCGATGAATTAACCCAACAATTCCTAGCAGACAGAAAGCATGTCTCTAGAAGTCCTGCCATCTGCTGGTGTCAGCCTGTGGCTGCCTAACTTTAAAAGGAATGCACTTTTACCCCCGGAAGCAAAACGCGTTGCTGCGTCGACATCTCAGTACACGTACGCCGCACGAGAATCAGTTCCGCTATTCAAAGGGTAGTTGAATGGATGTCAAGAATGGCAGGCGGCGTCAAAGATAGCATGAATACATATGCAATGAGAACGAGATATATGGCTAAATTCATTGAAGAAAAACAGATCGAGGATCGCGCGCGCGGGGAAGCATCAGATAGCGTCATCTATTACGTAGGAAGAACATTTTAATACCCCATGTGGAAATTTGAATGTGTAGATTATAGAAAGAGTCTTAATTGGACACGAGTGGTCTCTTCCTAGTCACTAGTTATCTGATGTTACTTCGTGCTGCAAGCAATATCCTGCTTAAGTTAATTAAGAAAGCATGCAGTAGAATTCAAAGCTTCTAGTCTATCAAAATTGGACCATATCATTATTCAATGCCTTGGGTTGAATGTATCCCATGCATTCTCCTTGAAGGGGATATTTCTCAAATGAGACATATAAGCTTATGTCATCGATGAGCATCCAGAAAACAGGCAAGAGGCGCCAGCGGATTTCGGTGAAATACCGTATACAAAAAAGTTTTCTTTTGAGCAATCTGTGATGTCATCCTTGAGCTGATTTTAGAATCAAACCAAAGTTATTTGATTGGAACTCATAATTTATTCAGTCAATCTACGTGCTGCAAAAGCTGTTCAATATGCCTTAATTATATCGGACATAAAGGGTTTCAATTGTGACACACAATGCATGCCCAAAAGCTGTATAATTTGGAGAGAATTGTTATTAGTGATACGAGCGTAGATACGATCGATGCACTAGATCGAGATGAAGCTTCTGATTTGAAGCCTATTTTGTCTGTGCGTTGTTATAATATTCCTTTAGGAGAGAACGATTCCTATATAATTTTTATCTGTCAACTAAAAATTATACATGAAACCGGACAGAAAACCACGCCGTGTCATGTCCGTACAACCTTAATTCCAGTCTTTTGCAAGAGAAGCACGTGATCATCGCGCGCCACTCGCTCACACACGGTCTTCGACATAAACGAAATAGGTTAATTCACGTATGACTGGACGACAGATATCGCTGCATCTGGAGACACTTCTGGAAATTTTTTAGCTTTTGGAACTGCTTTTCGGTGGTGATCATAGAGATTCAAAGAGAGATAACAAAGCGGAAAATACAAGAGACAAACATCTCCAGACAAATAAGTTCTCCAGACTTCTACGCTGATAATTAATCTTTGCCTACTTCGATATAATTGAAGTTGAAAATGACACATTTACAATACAATTCATCTACCCATTCCCTTTTACAATTGCAAGGCGGCAGGTGAACCTTGGATGTAACCACGTCTGCCTGAAGGCTCATGAAGAGTAACCTTCTTGGTCTAAAAGTAGTTTAGCCCGACTCTAAAAAGTAGTCGATCCCTCGACACCACATGAATATTAATGGCTAGGTAGCGATAGGCCACTAGTCTCGTGGTAGATGATGTAGGAATCATCATCTCTCATTGTAACGCTCTGCCAGAAACCAGAGGCATTTTCGCAGATACTTTTATATGATCCATTACTGAAGAAAACAATGACTATTGGCTTTGTGGCTTGCATGGTGTTACTTCTTTTCCTCAATTTCCACGTTAACTGAGGTTTGAAATTTTATTCATGGTATACTCAGAGATCATGTAAGGTTTTGTTTTTCTTCGTTTTCTCCCCTGGTCCCTCTTATGAGAAAGTTATGTCCAACCTACTTATCCAATGCAACGTCAAGGTAGGCGAAAAGTAAAAGTAGCTTGGCCACTCCATTGAATTGTCATAGGGCCACAGAAGGGGAAAAAAGTCAGAATCTCCTCTTCTGTGCTCAATCTTGAAAGCCAAGCCCACCAGTAACCATGGAAGCAGTTGGCAACGACACTAACAAAATTGTGAAAAACAGAACTGTGGTTGGGACTATAGTTTCGTCTAGGCTAGGCGCTTGTGTCCCAAAATGTTAGTCTAATAAAATAACTATAAAAATAAAATAAAATTCATTCTTCACATCAAATCATCCATTTCTACTATAATAAATATAACAAAATCATTTAAATTGTCTATCTTTATTTATTTATTTTTAATCAATTTTTATGCCCACATAGACACTTAGAAGATGTTCGATTTTTTTGTATTCTCAAAATTTTTTGAATCTTAAAATACACAAACTAAACATATTTTTTCATCATCTAAAAATAACTACAACACGCATACCAATAAAATTAACATCACTTTAAAATTCTCAAAATAAAAAATTCTTAAAATAGTAACCAACCGAACAACTCCTTAGAAGCAGTTTCTTTTGTTAGCCAAGGCATAGGCTGCGATGACGTGACTTCAACATTTCACCAACCGAAGTTCAAACTTAATGTTATAATGATCTCTGACCTCCTGCTGAAGATTATTCAAACTCACATGTTTATTACGGTACCAATCTCGCCTTCTCTAAAACATATATATATACATATGAAAAATGGACAACCAATAGTAGCCCTTCTAGTTGAATCATACGTTGACAGTTTGTTTTCTAGTAAAATGGCTATGTCGCTGTGACCGCAACCTGTCAGCTCAGTCTATACGGAAAACAGGCTTATGTCTTTTCTGCTAATGGCCCTAAGATCCTTTGCAGGATACGGAGATTTAAGATCTTGTTCGTTTGGATTGTTTTTCTAAGATTCTTTTAAATTCTAAAATTTTAAAATTCAACATATTTTTTAACGTCATCCGTAAACAATTCCCGTCCTCCCCTGGCGGCCTCTTTTTCTCTCTCTCATTAAGTCAAATAGCACAGACTATGAATAGTATTAGCTCTATTATTTCCACATCCATTGAACCACTTTCAAATCTGTAGAGATACGGATGGCTGTTAATAGCCATCACCTTTTGCACTTTCAACATCCATTGAATCCCTGAGCAGGATTAGCACAAAAGATGATCAATCTAACGCAGAAACACAAAAGGCAAATGGTCGAACCAATAGCGAACATAATACATGCGAGGCGGCGACTGACCCACAAAAATTATAATGTGGGTCGGTAGTTTTAAGATCTTCTCCACGGGCCCAGTATTATGCTATCGCCGTTGGTGCTATTTCTGATTTCCAAGCCTTTTTACAGCTTCGTCGAAAATTCCCTCTGTCCCTGCCATTCTCGTTCTTCTTCCTGGCGGTTTCCATCTCTTATTC
The DNA here is from genome assembly GCA_003952965.2 of Morella rubra. Classification (NCBI taxonomy): domain Eukaryota; kingdom Viridiplantae; phylum Streptophyta; class Magnoliopsida; order Fagales; family Myricaceae; genus Morella; species Morella rubra. Next base: position 31,893,909 of record CM025855.1, read on the forward strand.
GGTGCGTATATTGCAACCCATAAGCTGGACCGAATATTATTCCCATCCAAGGAACTGATTTTCGTAAAATCGACACAACTCTGTCTCAATAGCAGGTTTTTGAGGTTGGGCAACTCTACTGAAGGATTGCCTACGAAATGTTCTGAACTGATTTTTTGGCTGCAGTGTATTGATTCGCATTTCTCCCATTTTTGAGGAGTAATACCTGTTTATTAATTAAAGCGTAGATGGATAGGTTAGCCTGTGCATGGTTGGGGCTGGGGCTGGGGCTGTGGCTGGCACGTCTGAGTTAGGGATAGGGGAGGCTAATCCTGTGATGTAGCCCAGTTGAAAACCGAAAAGGAGAGGTTTTAATACTCCCTAGTTCATAACTATGGGAATACCAATAGAGTGATTAAATTTGTCATTTTGTATGGTTTTTAGATACGTATACGTAGTCTTAAATATGGATTCTGTTTCCACTTCATCTACCTTTTAAAATTCCTTCATTTCGTTAAAATGGAGGTCAATATAAGAATGGTGTTTTATTTTCTATTATCGAGCAATTATCTACCACTTCCAAACGATGTTGTAAAGAAGTTGCATACAGATTGGTCCATATTCCAATATCTCTACCTTCTTTTTTTTTGTCTTCTTCCCGAGTGAGTACTCTGGGTTTAATTCTTAATGCTGGAAGGGGATGAAGTTCTTACTGCATAAGCTCTCACTACTGGATCATGGATGAAATTCCCAGAACTTGCTAATAGCATGTGTGCAATGACAGCACAACGGTAGAGAATTTCTGCGAACACATGCTTTTGACCAGAGAAAGGGCTCCACTAGCAGACACATAAGCTGTCACGACTCACCAAATGCCAAATTGTCCACCCACGTGGGGCTGCTCTATTTTATAACCTACCACGTCAAAAGAAAACGGATATCGCTCATATCAGACAGGGGGAGCTGGGGCACCTGTACACGTATGTGAACGAAAGCTTGCTAAATTAGAACAATATTCAATCATTCAAATTTCAAATTTCAAAGAAAAGTACCCCTGTTACGAAATCCGAATTTGGTCAAATCAACCAAGTTAATATTATAAAAAGGAGTGCCCTAAAACAAGTATTTCCCAGCCTAAATCATGAAGCCTCCACAATTTCCACTCTCCGTTGATACGAGGGTGTAATCTCTGTTAAAATAACATTATTTTTTTCCACTCCGATCTCACTAATTTACGTGCCGTTTACGACATTGAACACAGGATAAAGATGCTGGACGCTAGCCATCACGCCGCCTCGCACTGTTTGAACTTTAATCCGAACCCCGCCTTTATAATCCAATGAGGAAGGATTCTCACTAATCTCCTTTTCTATAACCAGAACCCCACCTCTCTCTCTCTCTCTCTCTCTCTCTCCCCGATGGACAACTACCCAACATTTTTTTCTTGTTCATCTTCAACTCCACCAACTTCGTCCTTGTCACTGAACATGGCAGATTCTCATGCTTACAATGGATTCCAAGGTGGCAAGGCAAATGGATTCTTGGGACTGGTGTCGCAGATGGATGTTCCGGTCTCAGGCAGAAATGTTCCTGAGAGCGGAAGCTTTGTGGAGTCTGAAACTGATGTGAAGCCTGGGAAGAAGAAAGGGGAGAAGAAGATAAGAAAGCCAAGATATGCCTTTCAAACAAGGAGCCAAGTCGATATACTAGATGATGGTTATAGATGGAGGAAATATGGGCAAAAAGCAGTGAAGAACAACAAATTTCCGAGGTACGTAGTGTAGTTCCATTTTATGTTGTTTTCCTTTTTATTAGATCAAAAGCCGCGACATTTTTGTTGCGTATTGCTGTCCAATTTTTTCCAAAACAAGTTCCTGTTTTGCGTGCTAATGTAACAAAGATAACTTTGAACCATAGCTAAAACCTAGTTGAGGAAGTAAATTTTTATTGTTAGATCGTAATGAGAAAATAGTACAAAAGAAAAAAACGCAAAATTAAAAAAAAAAAAAAAAAAAGAAAAAAAAAAGGAAGGAAAACTAAGTTGAACAAAAGTGTAGTATAAATTGCAATTAAATCTTCATGCAACCTCGAGGAGGGATATATATGATAACCATATTAATATTGCTGTCTAGTAACTGATGGTGCAGGAGGCGTTACAACGACAAGTGATTAGTTTTACTTAAATTTATTGACATCTAATATTGTTCCTCGATCGCCTATAAGGCGCCCTTTCTTTTCTGAGCCCGTACGCACTCCATTCCAGTATCTTAGTAAATTGTCTGTAGCCTTTACATGGCTCCAGACTGCTTCTGTTAACTTTGGCATGCGTCGTCGATCTCTTATGGTGATCTGAACCTTATCATGGGTCCTAAATTAGCTCTAATTTTCATTATACATAGAAACTTCTATCCTGTCTATAACTTTCGTCCTCCTATATATATATATATATATACTCAGCAATATATGGCGCCCTATATATGTACTGGCATCCGCGACTACGGCAAATGCCTCAAGTCCAACAACATTTTGGCTTGCTTCGTCCATATATTTGAACTTATATATCTGTACTGGGTTGCTCATTCTGCTAGATAGTTCAATATAATTACACAAGGATGAATGCTAGCTGTTAGATCAGTGGGAGTAGAATGAAGTCGGTATTCAATCGGGAGTGATTTCTTAGGCGAAACTTTCAAGCTATATTGCATGAACCATAAAGCATATTCTTTCCCTTCGAAAGAGGGAAATCATGTCTGATTCAATTCCTGAGGGAAGGCAAGGATTTGGAGGGAATTGGACAAAGTACTTTACTTAATTCGCATCAATATAGCTTTCCCTTAACGATCATTTCATGAGCTTGAGTACCCTTAATTACCTGAAAAAGAACATGGAAGATGATGAATGGTCGATGTATTTAGACTAGCTTCAAAGTTGGTTGCCAAAATATTTGACTTCTAATTATGGAAAGGAGACGACGATGAGATGAAGGTGATCTTTTATATTTAGTCGGTTACCTGATCGTGCTCATCTATCTAGCTCCCAGAAAAAACAGGTACGAAATAAAAAATAATGGAACAGAAAAGGTAGGGTTGTTGGAGTATTCAATTTCAAATTTCCACTGTTATCATTAGGGTGTCTGTCATCGTGATTCTAGAAAACTAGGGTTCATATAGCCATTGAATCCCTCATTCTATCTGCTTCATTAGAAGTAGCCCACTTATGGTAAAGTTCTTCCATATATGATATATACAAATACCCTACGAATATATACAGTACGATTGCAAGGAGGGCAACTCCAACTTCTTTTGAATCTTATTATATAGTAGGATATTGCCGATAACATCTTTAATTATAGGCAGGGAGCTAAGTTTTCTTCTGTAAATTAAGAAATGGAATTCCAACACGTTTAGTCATTTATAATTAATTATTATGCAGAACTACATCAAGTACTTAACCTCTGATTAATCTTTATTATGCACAGAAGCTACTACCGATGCACACACCAAGGTTGCAACGTCAAAAAGCAGGTGCAGAGACTAACCAAGGATGAAGGGATCGTCGTGACAACTTATGAAGGGATGCATTCACATCCAATAGAGAAGTCTACTGATAATTTTGAGCATATCTTGAGTCAGATGCAAATTTACACATCCTATTAATGATCAGGATTACTACTGCAAACGTCTTTGCAGATCAGATCAGACCAGATGTTGAACACTTTGTAAATCAATCTGTATTAATTCTTAAATAAATACTCAGAATAAAAGAGCCACCTGCAGGGGATATATACCACTCGATCCTTTCTGTACTGTAGCTAGCACGACATATCGTATTTAATCTGATCGTGAAGCTCAGACTTTGATGTTAAAGGACGAGAGGTATATAATTTTATATGAATTGTGAGGGCATATATGGTAGAGGGGTAAATAGTTTGATTTCTCACGGGGCAAAAAGTTCATGCCTTAAGGAGGTGCTTAGAAATAGCACTACTTGATAGTGCATGCCTTTGTCACTTTAATTAATTTCCTTTCCAAATCCTTTCTCTGGGTATGACGTGCTTGGTTCATGTCGATTGTTACACATGTCGCATGCAGCCTTGTTTTGCGTCTAACATCTTTCAAGAATATATATATGTAACCATAGTTGTCTAAACAGATATACCAGAGAATGGACGTTCCACCAATTTTTGTTGTTTCTAGTATGGCGTTAATTACTTGTTATCTTCATTTGGTTATTACAAGTAATTGGGATGCATTGTTTACACATGTAATTAAATATATTGAAAGATAAGATAAACTTAGTATCGAATTTAAACATAATATGAAGAGAAGGATTAAAATAATAGGGAGACGGAAATTTGAGAGATTTGGTAGGACCTGCTATCCTATAATATAATTTTATTTTGTATTATGAGTGAGTACATAACACAAACTAAAAGTCTCTATATACTTTTTCATATCTAATACGTTAATAATTACAATATCATTTTAAATCTTATTTTATTAATTATGATATAATCTCTAACACGAAATATTAATGATAAAAAACGGTGTAGTTTTTATTTGAGAGGATTGGGACAGAATGTATGAATATAGAAGATTCTGCCTTGCTTTGTTGTAGTTTTCTCCTTAAAACAGTCTTAATGAGCACTATGCTTGCTCGAAGTTTTGTTGAAAGAGATAACGACAAACAAATACAGCATAATAATTCTTCTTTCTAGATATAAGTAAATAGAGCGCAATCTCAATAATTGTATCTGTTAAAATAATCTAAAGATAATCAATCACACCAAGTCAGAATAACACAAGCAATTTTTACGTGGAAAACTTTCTCGATGTGAGCAAAAAAAACCACAGGATCTAGTCCAGTCAAAATCTCCACTATTAACTGAATAATGTGTATACAAAGTCTTATTTAATCACAAAATATTATAGGCTACAACACATATCTCTTTAAGATGATATCAATCTTGGCAAATACAACTAGAATTAGAGAGAAAATACCAAAACTTGCGGTTATTGTTCATGAGCGTGAACCCCAGTTCCCAAATTCATAATCTAATTTTCACCATTCAAATTATAGCTCTTTGTGTTATGAATCTGTTCTCCAAATTTCAGCTCGATCGGATCACGTATTAAGCGGATCAAAGCTTTGATGAAACCTGAGCGTGAATGAAAAAAACTGCATTTTTTCTCCTCTATTTCTCTCGTGTAACTTAAAAAACTCCTCCTTAGGATCAAAAATAAAAATACTACTAGGCTATGGGCCTTAATAAAGTACCCCACTTAAACTTTCCTCCGTATGTAAGGAATTGATACAACAAGTTTTAGAGGGGAAAACGACGTGGAACATGTGTGTTTTGCTATTTTATTTTGCAGAAAAATAATTCGAAGTAGAAAGAAAAAAATAGTAGTCGTTTGATGCTTTCTCGCCGAGGCTGAAACCAACCTTTGGGGCCACGATGGCTGGACCACTAAGAGGGCTAATGCTCTTTAGCTGCTCAACGTGTCACTTTTGCTCCCACGAGAGTCAGACGGCTGTTCGCAGCCATGGGACATACAGCTATCTCACCAATATAAATTCGATAATTATGTGAAAATTAATTTTATTTGTTTGCATCCGATTGTCTCTATATAGAGTAAAAACATGTGACAAAATAAGCACAGAATAAATATTATGGGTTTTTTGTTTTCTTGTAACGAAATAAGTCTATGCACCTTATAACTCAAGAGAGCTTGATACTAGGCTTGATCCATCTCGGTTGGATAGCATGCATGGCAAATCATGTGTACATAAACGTCTCAGACTCAAACGGGTAACTTATAGGAGATTTGAATTTCAACTAAATAAGATATCGAGAATACTTATATGTCAATTATAAAGTTGACTCTCAACTATTTAACTTGAATTAAAGTTTAAGCAATTAAGGGAGCCATTTTGTTGGCCTAAACCTACCCTGTTGGATAGATTACCTAAAGTGTTGCTCACAGAACCGGTCCACAGTCCTATCCGCGATAAATTTAACTTGAATTATAATAAAGTAGTTATGAAATACGATAAATATTTGAAGAGGTAAGATTTTCTCCCTTCACACATCCGACCATAGGTTGGAGAGGACATAACTCATTTCTCCTATGTACTGTTGGGTACCCATTAGCTCTATCTTAACTGTAAAAGCGAGTTTAAGAGATAAAACTTTCTCTTACACTTATAAACTTACCACCAACACTTTCCATAACCTATTTGAGATTAATCCCAATAATACTCCTTCATAATCACTAATAATAAATGCTTTGATTGGATGTGATAACCAATATGGTTACCAATAAAATCAATTGTTGAAACTCATGACTAACATAAAGAGAAAATAATAAGTAGTTGGAAGTTAGATCTCGTACAGCGAAATCAGAATGAGAAAGAAATGGAGTGGCAAGAAGGGTTTTTATAGCCTTAATTTCCTCCCTATCATAACCACAGGACTTCATCCAAATTGTCAAACCACATTTAAGAGAAAATACAAAGTTATTAAAGAAAATGCTCATATACGTGCAAAATCAAAATACAATAAATATATTTAAATAGGGCTCAATTTATACCTTCTTTATTAGGATGAAATACTTATTTTAGTAAAGTTATACTATTAAAAAAAAAAATTTATCCACGAGCTAATTCTACTCCATAAACAAAAGTATTTGAAAAGTCAAAGTCAACTTATTTTTATCTAGAATAATCCACCAATGAACATATGGATTATAGTATTTGGCCAATTATCAAACAATTTGAGATTTAAAAAATAAAAAAGTTTCATCAACTCACCTATATGAATACTAGATATAAGTCTTTTATAAGTGAATGGTGCACTTATGTTTTTGGTGATCGTCCTACTAATTATAATTAATAAAAGAGAGGTGTAGTTCAATTCGGAAAAGAGGAGGTGGGGGAAAACAACTCTAACAGTAAGGGAAAAACGACAGATGGTTTGACAAGGGCATTTACTTAACTTGATGTAGTAGAAAAGGAAAAAATTTTAAGCATGTTGTTTTATAAACAAATTGTAAGATTTTTTGAATTTTTGATAGAATTGTGAATATTTATTATAGATTTTTGTGTGAAAGTATGTGTAAAATTTTTAAAGATATTTAATTTAAATTTAAATTTGTAAAAAAAATAGAGAAAGACGATTTGATGTCATTTTTTAATAAAAAATATTGAAGTTTGGTGAAAAAATATAAAGAAAGAATATTTGTTAATTTTTTTTAAAAAAGGTATTAAAATTTGTGTAAAACTTGTTAGCATTTGTATTAAAGGTGTTAGTGTTTTGTAAATTTTTTTTGAAATTTTGAATTCTCTCTTTACAGATTTAGATGCATTATTATAGTTCAGAATATATATATATTTTTTCAAAAGAACATCTCAAAAGAACAGATTGTTTGCAAGGGCATTTGCGTAACTTGAGTGAAGGAAAGAAGGATATTCGTTCGTGCGAAGGCCTTCACTGAGATATACAACGCCACCGAAGTTTGCAACCAAATTGCTAATAGGGTTGTTACCCAGCTAAAATCCTGAATATTACTAGTTCTCTCACTCGCGAGAGAGAGAGAGAGAGAGAGGAGGGAGTGAAAGGGCGAGCCCCGCTTGTCCAGCAGTCCTAACTCGAAGCATACCTCTCAGATTTCAGGGGAGGGTTTAATGCCGTTCCGTCGCGTTTAGTAGTCTCCGGAAGACCATAATCTATAACGCATCATATATCGTAGGCGATGGCACTCCCTATTGGGAAGCTGACGATCCTCGTTGGTGCAGGTCCGTATCCGATTTTTCTCAATTTTATCTAACCGTAGAATTCTTGCTCCCTCCCTATATCTTTCTCCCCCCCCTCCCCTCTCTCTCTCTACTGTTGTTCGCAATTCGTAGTTAGTGTATTTATCCGGTGGGTAATGGAACTAGAAGGAACTAGGGTCTTGATAAACCCTTGGTAATATTTTTCAGCTATTAGTGTCAACTGTGCGACAATGTGATCCAATCGCGTAATTAACCATACCTCTGTCGCAATTACTTGTTTCTGTGGTGTTGCTTTGGTCTGAGGTGGTGAGTTGTTTCTACTCCCATAAACTCGTGAAGTATAGCAGGTTGAAGGTTCGTATCTCAGATGTTTGTGTAGGTTTGTAGCTGTTCTCCTCATAAGTTCTTTACGTATTTACTTGAAGTTTCAGTATCACCCTGTGAGGCATTTGGCTCTGTGGATTGTGAAGGAAAGTTGGTCTTTGGTGGCAAACATATGCATATAAAATAGGAAAGGAAATTGTGTGGGTGTCAGATGATTTTATAGTTTTCTGAAATGGTTTGTCGTGAAGAGTACAATAACAGTTCAGTTTTCATGTCTCCTCAGTGTCCTTCCCATTTTTCGTGTCATGATCTTGTCCAAAGGGTTCTTGTCATCTACTTGACGGTCAAGTATTTGGCAGTCACATACCCTATGCGCTTCATAGCGCATAATGGTATGAAGATTTGACGTGCAGCTGGAATGTCACCCATCCTAGTTCTCTTTTCTGTTCTATATATGTTCTTATAGTGTTCCTTTCTTTAATTATCCAAATGTTGGTTTTGGATTTATTGGCTCTGTTATGAACAGAAGTTCTTGTTAATTAAGTAACTCTTGACTTGTAGGTATTGTTGGTTCAGTACTTGCAAAAGAAGGACGTATGTCAACTGTATCTGATTTTGTCTCGGGTGCTCTTAAGGTACTTTCATGACTCTTCAACTTCTTGTATTGATTTTATATCTTAGAAACTGCGCTGAGATTACTCACTGCCCTTTTTACGTTTTTATTGTCTTTTTTGCTTAAATTTCATTCTTTCTGGGAATTTCGTTCTCCCACAGAAAGAAACTGCTAAAGAGATTGCTATCTTCCAAGTGCAGGGAGAATATGATTCCCTTTTTGTACTTTGTTGTCTGTTAGGGAGGAACGATGCTCAAAATCATAGCCAAGCATCACCAATTTGTTAGATGAACAGAATTTGGCTGTGAGAGTTATCATGTTTATCAATTATTGTATAGTAATATATTGGTTATGGTATCAATATGAGAAGCAGCCTTCAAATGTATACAAATTTGATGAAGGAAAATGGTTTCCTTTATGGTGATTAGGTTTGGGTCACCATTTGAACCTTAAAACAGGCTAACTGAGTTGACTATAGGTCTTCATAATCTTCAATAGACCGGAGTCAATTGACTAGTCCCTAGACTTGCTAATCAGAGGACCATCTCAACCAACCAGTTGCTTGATATTCTTCTGAATCAGGATTTCACTTCAAGAACCAGTAATGATGTCTCTACGTAATCTAGGAGAGTTTTTTTTTTTTTTAAAAATATATTTACAATGATAATCAGATATTTTTTTAATATATAAAAATGAAAACAGAATTTGGAAGCAGGCAAAGTTCGGTTCATTGTCAAATATGCTTGTTGATTTTATTTTTGTATTGATGACGGACCTCATGAAATCTCAGTCTTTGTACTTTATTTAGATCTCATTTCCATTATTATTTTATTTAGATCTCATTTACTCTTACTTATGTTGAGGTAGTTCTTTTATAGAAGATGTAAATTGCGTTGAATTCTAAATCAGACTAATGCATATTTTGATATGATTCTTGTTTTTGCTGCAGATTGTTTTGAAGCAAATTAGACAAGATGATTCTTCCCCGGCTGTTAATAAGCCACGCAATGACTCTCTATTCAGGTTTTCACTTGATGATTTCAAATGACAACCTCATTAGATGATTATCAGGTCTTTGTAATTTATTTCGCGATTTCTCTTAATATTTGATTAGACTCTGATATCTTATCCATTTCACAGTAGTCTCCGCGATCATATATCGTCCACTTATTGTGTATCCGGATTGTAGAATATATCTTAAATTCGTAGTTACCCCTATCTTGATATCTATTCAACTGTGCGACAATGTGATTTAGAATTAAGAGTTGTTTCTAGTGAAGTATAGCAAAGGTTCAGACTGTTCAGACCTTGAAGTTTCAGTATCACCCTGTGAACTCTGTGGATTGTGAAGGAAAGTTGGTCTTTGGTGGCAAACATATGCATATAAAATAGGAAAGGAAATTGTGTGGGTGTCAGATGATTTTATAGTTTTCTGAAATGGTTTGTCGTGAAGAGTACAATAACAGTTCAGTTTTCATGTCTCCTCAGTGTCCTTCCCATTTTTCGTGTCATGAAAAGGGTTCTTGTCATCTACGTGACGGTCAAGTATTTGGCAGTCACATACCCTATGCGCTTCATAGCGCATAATGGTATGAAGATTTGATGTGCAGCTGGAATTCACCCATCCTAGTTCTCTTTTCTGTTCTATATATGTTCTTATAGTGTTCCTTTCTTTAATTATCCAAATGTTGGTTTTGGATTTATTGGCTCTGTTATGAACAGAAGTTCTTGTTAATTAAGTAACTCTTGACTTGTAGGTATTGTTGGTTCAGTACTTGCAAAAGAAGGACGTATGTCAACTGTATCTGATTTTGTCTCGGGTGCTCTTAAGGTACTTTCATGACTCTTCAACTTCTTGTATTGATTTTATATCTTAGAAACTGCGCTGAGATTACTCACTGCCCTTTTTACGTTTTTATTGTCTTTTTTGCTTAAATTTCATTCTTTCTGCGTTCTCCCACAGAAAGAAACTGCTAAAGAGATTGCTATCTTCCAAGTGCAGGGAGAATTGATTCCCTTTTTGTACTTTGTTGTCTGTTAGGGAGGAACGATGCTCAAAATCATAGAAGCATCACCAATTTGTTAGATGAACAGAATTTGGCTGTGAGAGTTATCATGTTTATCAATTATTGTATAGTAATATATTGGTTATGGTATCAATATGAGAAGCAGCCTTCAAATGTATACAAATTTGATGAAGGAAAATGGTTTCCTTTATGGTGATTAGGTCACCATTTGAACCTTAAAACAGGCTAACTGAGTTGACTATAGGTCTTCATAATCTTCAATAGACCGGAGTCAATTGACAGTCCCTAGACTTGCTAATCAGAGGACCATCTCAACCAACCAGTTGCTTGATATTCTTCTGAATCAGGATTTCACTTCAAGAACCAGTAATGATGTCTCTACGTAATCTAGGAGAGTTTTTTTTTTTTAAAAATATATATTACAATGATAATCAGATATTTTTTTAATATATAAAAATGAAAACAGAATTTGGAAGCAGGCAAAGTTCGGTTCATTGTCAAATATGCTTGTTGATTTTATTTTTGTATTGATGACGGACCTCATGAAATCTCAGTCTTTGTACTTTATTTAGATCTCATTTCCATTATTATTTTATTTAGATCTCATTTACTCTTACTTATGTTGAGGTAGTTCTTTTATAGAAGATGTAAATTGCGTTGAATTCTAAATCAGACTAATGCATATTTTGATATGATTCTTGTTTTTGCTGCAGATTGTTTTGAAGCAAATTAGACAAGATGATTCTTCCCCGGCTGTTAATAAGCCACGCAATGACTCTCTAATGGCTCAGGTTTTCACTTGATGATTTCAATTTTTTTTTTTTTTTTTTTGGGTAAGTAGATGATTTCAAAATTTAGTTGTCAATTATAGTCGGGATGGCTCTGAGTTTGACAATTGACTCTTAACTTATCTTTACTCTTCTAGTTGATATGTCCATAGAACATATGGATTCGATACTTAAGTTACTTATTGAGAGGCTCCTCCCCCATATATGATCTTCAAGGAAAGTTAGATAACAGGATATTTCAGAACAGCACCTGTGTAAAATTAATAATGGAGTGTGGAATTACCAAAAAAAAGGAAGAAAAAAAAAAGAGAACTCACCCACATTAATGATGGTTTTCCCTTACCCTTACTAACAAAGTGAGAGAGAGTAAAGCGATGGTCAATTCTACTTCTCAGAATCTCAGGCCATGGTTACAGCAACCATTCCTTCTGTTTTTTTATTAAATAAGAAGTCTTAATTGTGTCATTCCCAAACGAGAATGGAGAAGTCTGTGCTCTTTGTTTGAAACAAAATATTATTTTCCCAAATAGCACTTGGATTCTATTATGGTCCCGTTTGTTTCCCCAATATTTTGGGGCATGGAAAATTTCCAACAAAACAAACACACTCCAAAATTTTTAACTTTTACACATACATACTTCACCTTTCACAAACCCCAATAAATCTCAATAAAGTAAAGATTCCCAAAATTTCGGGAATATTCCCGAAATTTTGGCAAACAAACACCCCCTATATAGTTGGAACTGTGGCATCTACAGTGCAGCCTTGGATCACCATATCTTTGAGATTCACTATTTTCGGTTCCTAGAAATGGAGTACACTTAGCTGAAGTCAACTTTGTATTTATGCTTTTTCCAGGAACATTGGAAACTACTTTTGTAAATCATCCCCGCCAAGTTTTCAGGACTGTGGATGTGTTTCTGTGTATACACATGTATTGTTATGTCCTCATGTCTTAGTTTTTGGGAAATTTTCATGTCTGACACTCTGTTTCCAAGAATTTATAGAGTTCAATTTTTATTGTTGAGTTGTTCTCAATTTTCTTTTGGATTCTAGCTACTTCACAGTTTTTTCTTTTGGTTTTTTTGGTCTGCCGCTTAATAGGTTTCCAAGGATTCTCTTTTCTCTTTTCTGTTTTTCTTCCAACAGAGCCTGCATACTTTCTGACTTGATTTTTTACTGTCTCTGGTTTCCCTCGATGTGAGAACTGTTGGTATGTTAATACTGCGTCTTTGTGTTTGTTTAGTTTTCCATCAGTATTTTTGGATCTATCATTTGCCATCATTTTGGTTTATTAATTTTGTAAGGTTTTTATATGTGTGCCAACTGTTGGTTCTCATTTTACTCTCAACTTCTTTCCGGAATTCCTGTTGGACTACTTTCTTTTGATACGATTATGCTTTCCATATATCTGTTGCAAATTGTATGGATGCAGCAAGTGTAATAACATTGATATAGATTTGGCTGTATTTATTCAGCTCATTATGTGCTTGTACTTTGGGATGTTTTCTGATCATTTTACTTCTTCAGGTTAACACCCTGCGACAGGAGTTGCAAACATTGGCATCAAATAGATCAATTACCATTGTAAACACGAGTCAAAGAGGTTACACTTCCACTTCTTCTCCTACATATTAAAGGAGATTTTTGTTGTTCCTTATCTTGGTTAACACCCTTATTTCCAGCTAAACTGTAATAATGGGATTCGCATCTATAATGTGAACCTGGGCTTGAAACTTTTGGTATGTGATTATGATAATTGTCTAATTCAAAGCTTAACTAACATTATCTTTCACCTTTGATCTGTGTGCAAGTTTCCTTGTTGTCTGTTTGATATGGTTAGATTACGTAGTTCTACATCTAGTGTAGGTGAGTAGCAATCCCCTTGTGCTTGTGTTTGTGAGAATCCGATGGTCTAAACAGTGTTGTTGGAATCTGGCCACTGACTGACTTTGTCAACTGATCTGGAACTGGCACCACCTAAAGCTGAACCAAGTCGGACTGATGGGGTTCGTTGTTTTTGGTTCAGCTGATCAGTTGGGCTGGGCTTAGGCCGCAGCCACCCAGGATCTCTGTACACTCTTTTGACAACCAGCTTCTAAATTTCTCATCATTATTTACTAGGTTTTGAAGTATGCTGTGTTTATAACCCTGTAGTAGTTCCAGAGCATTATTTGACTTGTTTCTATTATGTGCAGGTGCTACTAAGTATGGTGTTATTATCATTGTGGTAGTTGTAGGATACGGCTATGTTTGGTGGAAGGTATCATTTTTGTAGTCCTTTTATAAGTATTGTAGTAATGGATATGATGCTACAACTATCTTAATATCTGCCATAATGATGCTATCCATGTCTTCTATCGGTCCATGATCTTAGAAGATATTAGTTATCCCTGACCCTCCTCTCCTTTCTCTTCTCATGAAAATATTCAATGTGTATTTATTGGGTTGTGCCTCGTTTATTTCCTTGTAGTTACCTCATGAATTTATGGGTGAATCTCTTGAATGATTGCAGGGCTGGAAACTCCCTGATCTGATGTTCGCGTCCAAGCGTGGTTTATCAGATGCTTGTAATTCTATAGCTAAACAGCTTGAGAATGTTTATGCCTCAATCTCGGCAAGTTTTTTACTTTTATTCTTTTTTGTTTGTACTTTAGTGTGTAGACTTGTTCAACCACCATAAAGAATTAGTGTGTTTGCCCATTGACAGAGTCATCAAACGACCATATCTCTCAAGGGAAAAAAAAGTGACAATTTTCAATTGTTCTCAATAACATGATACTCTATATTGTTTTCATTGATGTTGTTGGCCTCTGTTCATGTGACCATAGAAAACTTGCTATGGGAAACTGTGAGTTCACTAGGGATTGTTTCTACTTATATTATTTTTCCTCATTGTATAATTGGGAGCCGTCAAGCTGGTTGGGAGTCCTTTAGAACCACCAATGCCATTGAAGAGGCTTGTATGAACTATTACATTTTAAGTTTTGCGAGTTTAAACCTGGAAATCACTATTATTTTTAGTTCGTGTTGTGAAGTTCTACTAGTACTTCTCCAAGATTAAACTGGTTTACTTTACCTTTTTTCTGAGGGAGACGCCTATAATGCAGATATTAGGTTATTGTCTCATAGTCATGTCATTGTGATTTTTAACTTGTGAAAGATTCTTGGGTACTAACTTCTTGAGAGTTAATTTATTGCGACATGGATATTCGAATTTCAAGCACACAACCTCTGGGCTACCAGTTCTTTAGCTGGTTGTTAGTGGTGCTTGATTGTTCGATGACTCCTTTGTTGTCTTTGCAATCAATAATTGATGAGGCTGTTCAGATCTGTAATCTTCAATGCATCAACATATTACTCCATTAGGCGGCGGTTTACCCTGTGGCAGATGTCAACAGGCAATCACTTTTCTTCAGAACTTTAAAGGAAATTTCAGGAATGTCAATTAATCTAGATAAATTCAATAGCAGAAATAAGGACAGCTGTATTTTACCTAACAGAAGGACAATGATAGATTGAAACATGAAACAGCAGTGAGAAAATCAAAAGATGTGCACTCTGTAGTGTAATTTATTCATGGGATGGCTTGGATGTCACGAATTTCCAAGTGGGAAAAATTGAATGGTATGACAATTATGGAAATAATGTAGAAAGGCTGAAACTGGAAAAACATTACAAGGGCGATAAAGAACTACAAAAATTCTGAGGTAGAACAGCCACCTTGATTTTTTTTTTTAATAATTTGTTGTTTATGTGTACGGATGATATTACATCATAAGAAGTGTATAGCGAGCATTGTTTCAGTAAAATCTGTTATTTTTCCTCCTGATGATACTTCTTTTGCAGAAGACATCAAAGATAAAGTTCTCTTCTAGATCATTGCTTTCTCTTATTTTTGCTGCTTTGTACTCTGTTCGAACATGTATTAAGACGGTACTACATCTGAAGAATATTGCAAAGCCAAGGGTAACCTGTTGAAAATCTTAAGTGCACTAGTGTTGTACTTGATTATGCTGGTGGTGGTACTTGTCATTTTCATTCTAAGAAGTGTAGAGCTTAATGTTTAACTTATGCTGTTCTAGACTTTGCATTTTACTCAGGGTGTTCCCTGGACATGATTTTCCTCTCATGTAATTTTTTGTATATCTTGTTGATTTCCCCATTGGGAGAAATAGACAACAAAATTTTCTAATGTAGTAGTGATTTATTTGTTTTCCAGGCCACCAAGAGGGGACTATCTTCAAGAATGGACGTTATGGATTCTACTCTGGATGAAACTGCAGCAATTACTGCTGAGACACAACAGGAGGTGGATCCAACTTAGGCATTGCCCAGTAATTTAACTAGTCCTTTGTTTCTGATTTGACTTTATTTAGACAGAGTTTGTTAATTCATTTAGGTTTCTGAGCTTCGAAAGAGAACGGATTTCATCGGTGTAGATGTTATAAATATTCATGAGGCGGTCCAGACTCTGGTGAGTCATCTTTACGATTTTAGCCATTATCGGCATTATAAAATTAGAGAATCTTGTCTATAAGCCTACCTCTGGATGTGAATTGAAGTTTAATTCTCTCCCTTTGTTTTAATGTCTCAGGAGACTAAGATTAGTAGAATAGAAGGGAAGCAGGTAGTTACTTCGGTGACCAATATGAACTAATTCCCTTTGCAAATAATGTGTTTTACTATGTTGATTTGTGCTGTGTTATCTTCTGCATATGAATCTGATCTATTGTGCCTGGTGGTCATGTCTCTCGTGCTTAGGATCATACAAATGAAGGACTGAGGCGGTTGTGTCATTATGCCTGGAACATGCAAAGTAGCACAAGCACAGAAACTATTCAGGCACGAACCTTTTCCATGGGAAATTGGGGATTCGTTTTGCCAATGCCTTAAATCTTTGCTAATTATTTCTCAGGACCGACCTCTTTCACCGCTCATGTTGTTTTTCCTGCATTGAATGTTTAGTATCTGTAGTTTTGTTATTGTTCTCTTTACTCGTCTGATTTCAGAGGCTCAAAATCTCAGAATGGCATTTCCGCTTGTATATTCATGTGCTCCACATTAACTATGTTCTTGAAAATCTTCAGGCATTGCCTTCAAGTTCCACCCGGCCAGCTCTTGAACCACCCACAACTCCGTCATCAAGGGTATATATGCTTTCATCCAAGTTACCATCTTATGAAACCACCCACATGTCATCAAACACGTTACACGCATTACACATGAAAACACGACACGCAAGCTCAAGCAGTGTATCTTCTAGATCTTTTCTTTCATATCTGCCCTTATGAACTATTTTCTTAATATCATGTAGGTGGTGTCGTCCAGTTCTTTCCGGCCAGCTCTTGAACCACCACCTGTAACACCTTCGAGGGTAAAATTGTCCTTCATTCTCTTGATAATTTAACATATGAAATTAGGCAGAGGCTTTACGACACATAAATGTCAAGTCTTAGCTTAGACACACTCATGAACAGCCACTTGAGTAGGTTTTTGGGCACAACCACTTGTATAATGCAAATGGGAATAGGCTTACCTCCAGCAGTGTTTCTGAATTTGAGCACTCTGCCCAACTTTCTTGGACATCTTCCGCACTGCCTCCCTTCCTCTATCCCTGTCCCATTTTCCCCTAGGGATGGGGTCATGGTAATTTCGCAAGATGAGGTTGAGAAAGGTCTTATGTGAAGCCTTCTCCTTCTCTTACTGCTTTTCCAGAAGAAAGTTTTCTATTTTCCATGTTGATTTAGGTGTTCTTCATCTGCCTTTGCTTGATTTTGGAATTGCAAAATGATTTTCTCACAACTTAGCCTTTCACCTATTCTATCTGTAATATTGTAAGGAAGAACAGCTCAACAGACGTAACCATAACTGGCAATGTGAACGACATTTTTCCATTTTCTTGCCCTAGGTTCTGTTCAACCTTAAAGCACCTTCTATGTTTTTTATATGGTTTAACTTGGTAATACATGTTCTTATTACATGCTACATGTGCTTTAGCAGACTGGGTCTTTGCCTCCTGTTTTATCTCCTGATCAACTGTCTTCCTCTGATTCCGGTGGATCTTACCAGGTTCATAGACTTTCTGCTCCATTCCCATAAGTGCTAAGAGTAAACTACAATTGTCTTTGTTAAAAAAGTTTCTAGAAAAGCTCTGGGTTCAAGCATTGGGCTGGGTGGGTTGATGTATAGTTGGAATAATTTTTTGTCTGCTTTGATTTGCAAGCAATGTTTAGATTTTCCTGCCTCTTGAAATGGTAGAACAAATTGTGGTTCTAGTTTCCTATTAAGTGATATGGTCTAATTCTTTGTGCTCCTTCCTTTTGATTGGTATGAGCAACAGAAAGAGGTTTTCTCTTCTTTCATGACTCAGTTTTGTTGCCCTTTGCCTGATGTGTTCCTTTTCAGGTTAAACGGCCCTTGCAGAACGCTGTATCAGCACAGGGTCTGCAGGTTGACCTTGACTTCTATTTTTGGCTTTGCATTATTTCTTCATGTATTCACTGTCTAAAATGTTTCAAGCTGGAGAATTTCAGGATATAAATGGAATTTCAGAAGTGGTTGAGGTCTCAAGAAGTCGCAAGGCTTCTAATGGGATTCACACTCCGAGAGAGACAAATAATGGGGCTTCAAGTTCTGGTGTGTTTAGCCTGAGGCTCCCTGGCATTAGTGCTTCATTTCTAACAAGAACACGTAGTGCTACAAATTCAGTGCTACAACAAAGGCGTTCAAGTGGTCAGCAATCGTGAGTATCTTTGGTGTTGATCACAGAAGAGTTAGAGAGAGATGTAGTTTTTGGCTCTGCTTTGGGATAAAGTTTTCAGAGGTTTGTTGCGGCCTTCCCCGGGCCGCCCTCCATAAATAGGTTGTGCCCATACCGAATGAAGGAATACAGGACCGGGTACTGAATTTTGTAGAGCTGCCGTATATGTAGTATATCATTTAATTATGATAGTTATAGTTCTAATGTACAACCAAAGCCATACGGTTTATCCTTTTTGGTCCATAAGATCGGTTTTGACAAACAGAGAGAAGTTACATAGTACTTTAGTTTATCTACATTCGATCTCCTGGATAATGATCACTTATATTGGTCACGGTTCCACACAATGCTGTATGTGCACCGAATAATAAGTGGTTGGCAGTGGAAAAGGCCTAATATTTGGCCATTTGGTTCTTCAGAAACGGGGACAGAAAATTCCCGAGTCAGCTTTGTTTGGATGCCACGAAATGTTTTTTGAAATTTTTTTCATAATCACTTTTTACAAACTCTAATGTTTTTTAACAAATCTTAAGAATCTGATTGGAAGACACCGACTGTCTTATGGGAAGAAAAGAATGATTTCATTATGCTAGTACCATACGTACTAAAACCTATGAGCAAAGAAAGAAACTGCTTCCTAGTTCTTTTGACCGTTTGAAATGTCACGCTATAATTAATTCGGAAAGAATTGTGCTGAAAATAATTCCTATATAATCTGTTAACTTAATTTGTATTGATTTAAATCTTTCATCGACAATGATTATTTGGAAAACAAGAAGACTTGCAAAATCATCGAGCTCCATTGTGATTAAACTTTAATCCCGTCAGAAAGTATCTCTGATTCCTTTAGGAGAGAATGCGGTCAGGTTGACTTTTGATGTTGTGTCATTCTATTTGGTCTAGATCTTATCAATGGTTAGATAAGATTGAAAGAAAACTCTGGAAGAGTGTTATGATCTTGCTATGGCTCTGGCGTTGAAAGGCCTCTCGAGTCCTCTGGTTGAATACAGTAATAAGACTATAAGCACATTTGAGCGCCTTTTTCCCGCAACAATATATGGACACTTACAGGTTATATGGCAAACAATATCTGATTCAGGGTAACTTATTTGACGAAATAATTAAAGACACTAGGCTTAGGCTTAGGCTTCGGTATCGCTATTTGACTAAAGTGGAAGGGGCCTCTCAGCTGTATAAACACTAACGTAACCTAAGATGCGGAGTACTTTATTAATGCCAAAAAAGAATGGAGAATATGAGTTAAGGTTTTTTCCAGTCCAGTCCAGCCCAGGCCTACCCCAATTAGGCCTGGGCGTTATGCGCAGCCCAAACACCAGTGCCGCTCAGCGGGAACATATAAGGATCGTTTCCCGCCAATTTGTCTCCCAATTCCTCAGCGCTCAGCGCGGAGTTGAGAGATCTGAGACTGTCGTTGGCACTAGGGTGATTGCTCTGCGCGCATTTTGCTCTTGGTAGACTCCGATTGGTGGACAAAAATGGAAATCTTTCGACCCCAGAGGAAATCTCTCCACAACGACATTATATCGACCCTCCCTCTGTACCGCTCCGCTCCACCACTTGAAGTCAGACTGGAGGACTTCGAGCTCTTCGCTATGGATCGCCTCCGCGGTAATCGATTTCGCATCTGTTTCAGTTTTATTTTTCAGCTTCTTAAGAATCAGTGTTATTCCCAGAACAGAATTTTGGGAAAGAAAATGTGCTGTTGAGTTGAAAACTTTTTCGCTCCACTTTCTAAGCAAGTGATTGAGATGTAGGGCTTTCTTTTTAGTTTTTAGTTTTTGTAGGTTCAAATTTCTAGCAATCTTTTTGGCTGCTGAAGAATAGAAAAAGAAAAATTTAAATATTTTAACCGCTTTTTTGTCACAGCCTTCTGCAAGGTGTTTCTTTGATTTTTCTTTCTTTGAAGAAGCAATTATAATAACGATAGTAACAACAACAAAAACAAAGTAACTTATAAAAAACAAAAAACAAAAAACAAAAAAAAGTAATAATAATAACATTGAGACTAAATGCACTTTTTTTTTCTACTTCGGTTTCTCTTGGTTGCCTTGCCTTTCTTATCTCAGTTTAAATTTTCAACATGCATTCTTCAAGAGTTGAGATAAATGTCAGCTATTGTTTCTTGATGCAGTTCTTAAAGTGATTGCTGATGGTTTATCCCGTGGAAAGAAACCAGAAGAAATGGAAAAATTGGTAAAAAAAAAAAAAAATCGGTCCAATTAATCATTTTTCCTTCTTGGACATTTTATTAAATTTAACCTATTTACTTTGCACAGGTAAGCAACATATGGAAAGCAACCATGAGGCATCCAGAGGCATCTGAGATTGTCAACAAGGATATTATCTCCCACTTTGTTCTGCGTCTCGTGTATTGCCGAACGTGAGACTTTACTAGTTTCTTTTGTTGCCTCGATTTTTCTTAATGCTTTTACCCTAAGTTTGAACGTTCTTATTTTCATTTTATCTTTATCTTTTTTTTTTTTGTCTTAGGGAGGAGCTGAGAAAATGGTTTATTTCCATGGAGACTGCCCTATTTCAATACCGTTGTCGCCTTGAAAGTGCTGAAGCTCAGGTAGGATCTGCTTATTATGCAGCACTTAGCTCGCCATTCTTGTCAGATAGTGATCCTTTGCTCGAATTACAGAGATCACTGATGTCAGAGTTTGATCTTCCTTACAAAGCAGTTAGCCATGCAGAATTCCAGGTAAAATTACATGCATGATGCAACTGCTTGTAAAAGTAAACTATCCATGCTATTTTTAAGATGGTCAGTCTTAGCCTTCTGCCTTACCAATACATAATGCCCAAGCCTCTAGAGTCTCAGCTATCTCAATTTTTGCTCATTATATCGACACATTTTCCTCCACAGAGTATGAAGGACAAGTTGGGCCAAGTTGCACGTTCTATCGGTCAGCCATTACCAGCTGGTACTGAGATCGGTGGCCATTTGTCATCGTAATTCACATTATGTTTTTCTGTTTTGTTCTTGAAGGGTGTTCAAAGCATGTACGTCAGTGATTGTAATTTCACAGGGCTTCAAAATGCGGATTGTGTCAGTCTAAGTTTTAATCAGTTTCATGAGTTCTGTTCTCTGTCTGGGATCTGTGAACAACTATCATTTATTGTATGGTCTGAAGATGAGTATTTGTTGCAGATAATGATAGATATTTACATTTACCTTGCATTTTGAATGACCTGAAAAGCAAAAAAAGAAGCCTCCTCACCAAATGGATAGTTTCAAAGTTCATTATGGCGACGATCTTGGTTAGTTGCTTACATGGAACCTGTTGAAAAGAATCCTAGGTTGAGCATCTTTGCCATGTGCACTTTTTCTGCATGCTTGGAAATGCTAGTATCACGTACTTTAACTTGCTACTTCAAATTTCGCTTTGGTATGGTTCCAATCAGAACATGCTCGCTGGTTGTTTTGGAACAAAAAGATCCCGAATTTCTAGAAAATGGCGGTTCATCCTGCTTAATTCATTGTTCGGGCCATACAATTTTAATCTTTACAGTTATTACTTGTCTCTTTTCTTTTTTTTTTTTTTTTCTGTATTCTGATGTTCCTACTTCTTTCTCTCTGCCCCTGCTTTTGCAGCTGTGCGATAGTCTACAAGGTTAGTTTATCTTTGCCTAAACTAGAGGTTTAGGTGTATCAGGAAAGGAAGAGCTTCCTTACCTTATGTTTCTCAGATTGCTATCTCATCTCTTGTTCACTACTTTTATTTGGCCTTATTTATGCTGTCCCCAACCCCAATGAAGGTACCATTTGAAGAAGTTCCAGAACTTGTAGCTGGTCGTAAGGTTTTTGTTCACAGAGGGCATGCATATGTTGCAATGAATCAGGTTACTCCTAACTTTCCATATCGAGGTAGTTGTTTAAAATAAAGGTCATTGACAATGTTATGGCGCTAATTGTCTCTTCTTTCTTCTTTCCTTTCTTCACAGGTGGTTTCCCTTGTTTCCGCACAATTCCGTAGTCATCTATCCAAAGCACTTGTACTGACAAACAGGTGGTTGTTGTCTGCTCAAAGTCCATAAAGCTTTCTATCACTATATGATTGCAAGTACTACTGTGGTCTTTCTTAACTAGTGAGCAAATATGCAGTGTTGATAGGGAATGTAGAGTCAAATCATTAAGATGAGCTTCCTAACGTTTTGGCTTCCCATTAGGAGAAACCTTAAACTTTAGAAAATACCTGATTATGACAGACATTATGGTGCAGACTGTTTACTGGAAGAACAGCTTTACACTATTGGAATATTTGCTCAGATTTCAGTTCTATTTTCTGTTATCAATTGTGTAAATTTGCAAAAAAAAATCCATTTGAATGTCTTTCTGAATCTTTAATCTATGCCTGGACGGTAAATTTCTCCAAGTTTTGGCCTATACCAATTTCACCAATCAGGACAGCTATACTTTTTCCTTGTTCTCATTATCTTATATTTCCTAGATTTGTCCACACATCATGTCCATTGCTTTGTTGATGAACTCGTCATGTATTTAATGCATTGCTCTTTATTGCCAAAACAACGGTTAGACTCTCAAATTGATAGAACTTGCAGTTTCTGCTTGCAGAAAATGGACATCTATCATCAGAGAACAAGAGAAAGATCGTTTGACTCCTGTAAGTATTATATGGTGAACCTTGTAGGTTGAAGAAGGGTTCTTTGTTTCAAATATGGTACTTGACATTAATCTAGATTGTAGAAGCCCTATGCACAAGTTACTTGGGTCCTGACTATTCTGAGGTACTTTATTTAGCATCGTAGCTCGTCTTATAACTCTGGATTGCATATTTGGAAATTTATATGGACTAACTTTGGTTGAAATACCGCTTCAGCCAAGAGAATTTGCTGAGATATCAATAAAAGACATTGACCAAATATCTAAGAGTTCGTTTCCTCTGTGCATGCGCCACCTATTTGTGTCTCTCTCTCTCTCTGATATACTCACATAGAAATACATTTTGAAGTTTTCCTTTCTTATGGTTTTTTGTGTCGCTTACATGCAGCTGAGAGAGGATCATCATTTAAAGCATGGAGGAAGGATGCAGTTAGGCCTCTTTCTCAAGGTAATATTTCAGAGCTGAATTAATATACATGTGACTTCCTGTCTTACTTGTGTATTGGCATTCCGATGATGTGAGGCAGTGGATTTTATGTGCATGATTCATGTAACTCATGTTGTAGTATGTTTTTCATTGCTGGACATGCCATGCATATGCTTGTTCCATAATTCATGCAAGCGGCACCAGTGGGCATTTGGGATTCTATTTCATGCAGCTACAGAACATCTATGTAACTGGGTTAAATTATGTCTGCCGTGCTCTAATAAGTACATATTTATGTAGACGCATGTGGACACTTACACATTGATTGGTAACATTTGTAACTAATCACATCTCATCTTTAAGATAGCATGCAAAAGTTTTGTCATATTTTGACTGCTAGGTACATGCATCGGAGACATGGAAAACATAGTAGTACAGTTATTTACAGTGATGATCTTGGAATGCTAAATAATTTTTTTTTTTAATGAATAAGCACAGTTTTATTAGAAAAGAAAAAGGAGAAAGAGCGAAAACAGTACAAAGATTGTACTGAAATCACTTAAAGCACATAATTACTCCTGATAAATTCACATCTTTGCTTGCACCTTCTTATCCGGAGAGAAATACTTCTTTCCATGTTTTCTTTTCTTTTTCTCAAAACTTCTCTCCATGTGCAGGGTGTTGGATTGAAGCTGGATGATGCCCTTGCATTTTGGAAAGCTGAGTTCTCCCAAAAGGTAAGCATGGTGCTACTGAAGTGTTGTCCAAATGTTCCTTCGGCTTCTGGTCTTACACATGTTATCTATATACTTTATCAAATTTACCTGCACATACATTGGTAAATTAGAGATAACAGCAAAAAAAT
>CM025855.1:31919118-32185588 GCA_003952965.2 Morella rubra
AATTCTAGGTCCAAAGCGGAGACATCAATGAACTCGCTTAAGCAGTATTCTTAGCGACATACAATCGCCAATCTTGAGGTTTAATTAGTTTAGAATATGGAATTACGTGGGCAACGGCCATTATGACAATGCTTAGTACTTGTCTTAATTTTATCTCTCTAATTGGATGCAGTGGGCGGGGCCCTTGGAAGTTTTACAGTTAGTCAACGAAGACCGCTAAGGGAGATATAAGCAAATCTCGAACGTAGAAGAGGCCGTAGATAAGGGCTTGAGTGCCAAATAACATACCACTAATGGAAGGTACATGTTTAGTAACAGAATCATTTCTTCAAATTAGGATCTAAGGGCGTAAGCTTATAATAAGCAAAATAAATTGAAATTTCTTCCTCCCAGAACTGGTCGATGTGCGTAGTTTTCGTCTTCTTTGTTATGTCATAAGACTAGTAAGTGTCTTCTATGGTTCTTACTCGTTGTTACATTATCGTTAAAAAGTAGGAAATAGAATATCATTAGAAAAGCGTCTACTAGATCTTCCTAAGCCCCACTGCTACTTTCCTCAGATTGGCGGAACTCCAGTTTGAGGAGTTACTCGGAACGCTGCCAAGATATCAGTATCCTTTGTTTCATAGTCAGGAGTATAATAAGTCAATTTATAATCTTTAACACCAGCTTTGAATACAACACTTGCTTTAGTCTCTGTTTGTAGTGACATAAGTCCCTCCCTTCAACTCACGAATTAAGAATTCTCACAACAACAAGGTTTACTCGACATGAATTAGGAGTTAATGAAACCTTTCACAGTAATCCTTTCACAAAATTATCAACTAATTAGAATAGTTTGTTATTAGACCATGATATTTAATTCGCCAAATACACCATTATTGTATACCCTTTCATATGTATAGCGCAACCCAATCCTTGTTTTTCAAGTTTCTAACCTTTTTATTAATAAAATCAGAATATCTAAATAATAAGAAATTTACTATTGACAGTGATATATGTTGTATATATAAATCCTAGATGTGAAAATATACAGAGTTCATTTCCTAATTTGAAAATATTTTGAAATAAATAGGTATATTGTTATTTAAAATATAATAGCGTCTAAGGCACATAAAATCGATAGAGACTAGTCAAGTTGAAAAGTAATAGCTATTATCTAAAAGACATATTAAGGGTCAACAAATCAAGATATAGAAAAATCGACATCGTAAAGTTTATAGAGTTATTCCGGGAGATTTCGACATTTAGCAAGCTTAGGAGTTGTAGGGGTGGAAATGGGTTATTTGTATTTATAATGATAGTCAAATGGAAGGCTTTCTCAAATTAAGTTATTTTTATTTTCTCCCCTAGCCTTTGACAGTAATATTTTGGAAAATAATTGTGTTGGTTTGAACTTGAAAGATTCACTCATTAAAATTAAATAAGTAAACAATTGAATTGGATTCGATTGGACGGTACCAACGAAATCGAGTGCAGTGCTTAATCCCATTTCATTTCTTATTGAATTAACCGATCAACTTGCTTTACTATCGAAAATTTATTTTTTTTTTGGATTTCAATAATTTTCGCAAAAAATTTCGTCATATTATATTTTATTATGAGATTAAATCCTACTACTTCCGGTCCTGGGTTTTCCGTGCTTGAAAAAAAAAAATCGGGACGTATAGCTCAAATCATTTGTCCGGTACTGGATGTAGCTTTTCCCCCCGGCAAAATGCCTAATATTTAAAACGCTCTGGTAGTTAAGGGTCGGGATACTGCCGGTCAACAAATTAATGTTACTTGTGAGGTACAGCAATTATTAGGATATAATCGCGTTAGAGCTGTAGCTATGAGTGCTACAGATGGTCTAATGAGAGTAATGGAAGAGTTGGCAATTGTTACACGGGGGGCTTCTGGGTAAGCGTTTTACTAGTTGGCTGGTTAGGGCGCACTCTAAGGACAGAATATATTTTCAGATTCGTGTCTTGTCGAAAAGCTGTTGACTAATTTAGGTCCTGTGATAACTGTCGCGACAAACAACTCCTATTTCATAGGATCTGCGGCTGCTGTTATACAGGTTTACGATACAGAAAATTATCTATTTTGTGAAACAGGAATTTAACAGTAGTATGATCTTTACGCTCCTTAATCGCATGTAGGATGGAAAATTTAAGAGGACTATTGGGCGGAGGGAGCTGGAGTGGTAAGGAGACAGGTTACTATTGATATGTAATTGTATCAACACATTGCAAATGCTCATTGGCGAGGTTGTATGGGGTATATTGGGGAGTAGGTGAACGTACTCGTGGAAGGAAATTTGATCTTTATCAATGGAAATGAACAGGATATTTGGAGTTATTTTAATGAACAAAATATTGCAAAGAATCAAAAGGTGCTCTAGTATATGGTCAGATGATGAACAACCTGAGCTCGTATGGAGTTTGGTCTTAATTCTGCCCCTACACTTATGGCAGAATATTTCGAGATGGTTTAATGACAAGACTTTTAACTTCTATTTATGACAATAATCTTCCGTTTCGTCCAGCGGATCCGAAAGTATTGCTTATTGGGTAGAATGCTTCGCTGGTGGTTATAAACCATCTTAGTTACCACGAAATGGGTTACTTTACAAGAAAGATATTATCTACCAACACCACGGGGATATGTACGATAACTTTATTCTAATTTAATAAACCGAGTTTATGTACGTTTGCAGACGATTTGACCGATATCTGCTCTGCAACGTTTTCAATTTGCCATGATTTAGGTTTGTCTAGCGTAGTACTCTACTCTGGTTTATAGGTTAACGTAGATGTTAGCTTGCACAAGTTGTATTATCAGCAGTAGATCTTTAGAGTCTCATTGACGGTCAACTATGTCCATAAGACAATGTTCTGGGACTCGTTTGGTGAAGCGAAAAAATTATTTGAAACTTTGAGGTTGGCCAAGAGCAATTAATAAACCACTCTTTCAGAGAGATATAAGATGATTTCAGGGATAACTTAATTGTTACATTATCATCTAGGATATATGGGACGAGTTATCGTTTAGGTTCTGATTTTAGAACTTAGTTTGTTCACGTGGGTATTTAAAAGATATTGTAAAGCAAGAAAATTGGCAAGCGTTTACTTATACAACGGTTTTTTCGTTAGAGAAGTTTTTACGCGTTATGTATTTCGTTCCACGGGTGAAATGATGATTTGGGTCGGTACGAAAGAGCACCCATAGTAGCGGCATTTAAGAAAATAATGTGGATACTTTCTCGGAGACAGAAAAATCAGATACAAGTTGATTTTGGAATACTTAGATTAACACAACCATTGACAGCTCGGTTGTATTTCTAAATATATGGGGCGTTTGGTAAATCCAGGGAAAACTGGAAGCTTTAAACTGGAGGGCTAACAACTTTTATTATCTTTAGAATGGACGAGCATTATAATTGAGAGAGAATGGCTACTTTAATAAATAATAGTTTTGTGTGATTGGACCGCGAGAACAAGAATTCTGAGGCTATTGTTTGGGATCTTGCGTATACATGCTCCTCGAAGAGGATTAAGGAAGAAGGAATTGTGAACTTTGCTCGTTCTACGTAATCGCTGTTGGTAGTCGGAATTTGTTGCTACTATTTTCGGTCTGTAGAGGGGTATTCGTCAGGGTTTCTACGACGTGCATAAGATTGCAAGTTTTGGCCAGACGATTTGTGGAATTTAGGAATTGAGTGTTCTTTCATGGATTTGTTTTGTTTTGCTTTTAGAATATTGAGGCTTATATTTTGATCTATTTGTGGATTAAGTTATGAGACTCTCTATTTGCGGTTGTTTTTCTCGCTACGCTATAATTGTAAGGGAAATTATATTTTTTGATACAAAGAATCAAATCCATATATATTAGCTCCTCGATGCTAATATGATTAGCTGGAAGAAAGGGTAAGATATATTGGATGATTCTGGGATATAACACAAAGTAGGAGTCTCAGGGTCTATTATATCTTCTTTTTTTGCTACATTTTCGCAACTGTATCGAGGAAGGTTTGAACCTTTGGGTTGAGGTTTATTATAAAGCTGGGTTGAAGGAGCAAAGATGATCTATAGGTCATATATTGTAGGATAAGAACTGCAATGGTCTGTAAGATCTCAGATTACGCTAAGATGGCGTATAGGACATTGAGTTGTAATCAGGATGTATTTATGAGGATCTAAAAATGGTATAATGAATTTTCGTAGCTTTAGTTATATTGTTTTGTTGATTTATACATAGTAATTTTGTAAGAGATGGTAAGAATGAATAATTAACATGAAAATTAAAAGTGTAAATTTCGGGATTATAATGTTTTAACGAAATACAATTTCTATTTTAGTAGTAACAAAAAATATAGTTAATATGAAATGAGTTAAGGGGGATGATTAATGTTGGGTGCGGATTTATAGATTAGGAATCATTCAATAGTACAATAGGGAACGTGAAGAATTAGAAGGTTGTTGAGTGAGTTAGAGGACAAAGGTACAATGTATTATTCAGTGGGAATTTCACAAATTCGAGTGTTGAAGTAGATGTCGTTAACGGATTAATGGCGGAATATTGTTAATTTATTTACGAGAAGTGTTGGGTATTTTATCATTACTTTGGTTGGTTTAATATTTTGGGTTACATTATAGGATACGCGCGCAATGTACTGTAGGAAATATTGTTGTACAATATACTTAAATTAATTACTAGGGAAATTTTGTGTATGTTATGTATTAGGTAGGAGTACTATTTGTATTTTGGACTTACTTATATCTATTTACAATTTTGGTCTTAAAGAAGATTAACATAACTCGGTTAAATTTCCGCAATGTGAAGATACCGAATATTCAACTACTTTACAAATATGATGGATATGGGGTGAAACTTTGGTTTGCTAGAGAGTCCAAAATAAAAAAGTTCACAAGAGGAAATATACCGGTCAAAAAAGAGATGTCTGTTATTTGGGCATGCAGTGTAATTTTGATTGTTGAAATATGGGTCTTAATTTTATATATATACATGGTAAAAGGTTTTTGTTTATAAGAGGGCAACATTAGCAAACAGGGCCTTATAGATTCAGTTTGGTTAGGTGACCAAATAGATAGGGCTGTCCAAATACGCGGGGCCAAAGTAGTGTTTTTCATGGCTTGAGGAGTGCCATTCATGATACATCAAAAGACGTTCATCGATGTTTTTTGTTACGATGGGTGTCCTTCTCCATACTAGGTGCCGCCTTTTCGGGAACAAACAGAGAACATGAGCTTGCAAACAGGCTATCTGGCTCAGGCAATTTCTTAAGGGTGTCCATTCTGAGGTTTAAATAATAGCAACTACCAATTTTGTTATTGGACATGCATTGAGATAATTGATAGGTAGAAATATTCCCATTATCTTAATGTTAGGAGCACATAAATGGAGCTCTTAGTGACGTTGACGGTAACAACAAAAAACAACTTAATTTCTTTTCGTCTATTTATGATATTTAGAGGTGTAGTGAAGTTTCCGATATTATGAGACTTCTTCTAACGCCACGAGTAGGTCGATAGAGATCCTTACAGTCATTGGTAACTTAGTTGTTATTGTAGGCCAGAAGCAGAATTCTAGTGTTCAGGCGCTAGGAGTATACCTTCTCGTTTCGGGGAAACACTTTTGGTGGGAGTGGCTTCTTTATTTTTTTACGTGGGCGAATCAAATCATGCGAAAGGGCCAGATCTTGAGTGTACAATCTACCTTACATCTGATGGTTGTTTAGCAGAGAGAGGGATATGCGGTTATCCGGTGAGGCACTGTTATTTATTGTGGGAATTATGCTATATGTTTGATATGGAGAAAAGGCCAAGGGGTAAGCCGGAAACGAATGGAGCATGTTGGGTCTTTGGGAAACAGTTTTAATATCTTTTGATCATATTATTGTTATATTTTGATTCTGTCTCTTATTGGAAGGTCTGCCCGCGGTTTCGAGTACGTAGTAGCACCTTATAAATTAAATAACATTATAATGACTCATATTAAATCATAATACAAATAATATCTACTTATATACATAAACACATTACTTTATCCAATTATATAGGAAAGTGATGACCATTTCGCGACAGTCAGTTAAATTGTTGTCTCTCACTTATTCTCATATCTAAGTTTTGCTAATACCATATTCAATCAGAATATTGATACTATTATTATTCTGCAGTAGGACAGACAAATTATCACCGAATGGACATTCTTAGACATTTGGCTGATTCCTCAAGTGGAATTACCCCTTTCATTACTGTGGTTGGCTCGTCTCAATTTACTCATTTCTCTTTCAAGTTGTTTCTATATATGTACAAATACATTTCTCGATCTTTCTATAAACATAGACAAATCGGTTATTAATGTGGCGATGATTTTTTGAAAACGGGGGTCAAAGGAAGTTTGTTGATTTTGTAGTATTGTTTCTCAATAAAATAGGAAGTAATAGGGAAGTGCCTAAAAGCTGACATTATCTTATCTCATATTGTTCTTCTCAATCTCATATTCTATCTGATATAAGAAAGTAATGGAAATTCTAGGATATTGGATTGAATTTTTGATAATAATGTGTATCTGCCGTCAATCAATCACAGGCGAAACTTATGCGGTTTAGATTCATCTAAATGAAAATTGCTATTTTTTGCTAAACATGTTTAGATGATGTGATAATGAGAACTTCAAATTCAATTCTGACATTTGAGATTATAATTATTAAACAATGCAATGGCATAGGGGTCTGCTTCTCTATGTTTCTACTCTTGGTAAGGTGAATCTGATATTTGTCGATGGGGTGTTAGATCATATTATATAGGGAGTTTGTGTGTTCTAATTTTGGGAGCAATATTTTAATTTTGGGTGAAGTTTTATCAGCGACGAGAAATAAGCCCGAGTGGTAGATAGAAACCTTTGTTAGTTATGATATGGAGGTAATTGGAAGTTAATTAATGGGTCGGTGGGTGTTAGAGTCTATTCATTTCGAATATTCGGTTGTTATTGATAGTTTTGTATACTTAGTTTGTTTTGTATTGTTTGATTTGTGGATCTGTTGAATTTAGCGGTTTATCTCTTTATATTCCATGAATTGTTGGTAATGAGGTGTTATGAATTTGTTTATTGGATATAATTGTTCTGGTTGTTTAAGATGTGGGCTCGATATTTATATTGTTCGATGTTTATGCTCTAGGGGTTGTTTATGAATGTTGTTTTTTAATTGTGATATGCATGGACGCATTAAGAGCATTGGAATGGTATTCTTAGCTTTATTGAAGGTTGTTCAAGACTTAATAAGTGAATTGGAAGATGAAGATAGAAAAAAAATACTTGTGAACCTTAGTTGAATAGATTTGGATTCGAGGTTCCTTGTAGTAATGACGTATGATTTTCGATGGCATATGTACAATTCGTTGTATTCATTAGAGGTCTGTAGTTGTTCAGATTTGTGGTGAAAGATATGCAATGCTGAAAGTTTATTGATGTGTCGTGGATATAATGGTTAAGCTGAGTTATAGTACTAGCTTTTTCATAAATTTGTGTCTTGATAATTAGGTAATCGATTTAACGTAGTTTGGAATGGGATATTTGGTAGCTTTTGGTAGTTAAAGGTTACTAGAAGAATTAGTTGATATTTTGTATTTAAACAGGATAAAAGATTATGTATGTCGGTGAAGATTTTGTGGGCAGACTATTTTTTTTGATCTGCTTGGGTACTTCAGGAGTGGGGAACAATGAAGAATTGGCTACTTGGCTTATTATTTGATTATATGATCTTTAGATGCTTTTGTTGTAAACCTCAATAATGTTATATTTGTATGATGTGGGAAAAGTGGTAAGTTCAGGGGCTATGTTTCTAAGTAATGGTTACCTTAGACTTCTTGCTTATAGTCGTTCGGGGAGTCGATAAGCTATTCACTAGATAGTATTGTTCTATTTGACAGGCTCTGATCCATCTAAACAGGAAGAGCATGAGTTCAATACGATCATATCTTCTAATGTATAACAACTTCGTAAAAAGTAAACTGGATTCTCGAGAAATTATGAGGATGAATTAGTTGTTCTCAACAGGGCGAAGCTGGTGTTTTTAAGGTCCTAAACTCAGTATCTACTAAGTTATTCATGATTGGGCGAAGTTTCATACTGGAATTATGGATCGAGGATTACTCTATACCAATCTTATTGGGGATACCTTTAGAACATTTTTAATACAAAAGAGTTCATTTTCTTGGGGAATTAGTGAATTAGGAGGAATTTTTTTTTTTTTTACAATTTTTCTTTTACATAAATAATAGGGTGGGTAATAATTTTCAACTATTATTTTAGTCGTAAAAAGTAGTGAAAGTTATAATACCCTCCATTGAGTGACTTATAAGCACTAGAAGAATAAAACCTTTAGTAAATTAATCTAATCTTCGACGGTTGAGAAATAAAAAAGGATGCAGGGCGCTCTTGATATACTTGAGCTAGTCAGATATTTACATGGGGATAGTTTATATTAGCGTACTTTGGGATTCGAGAATTATATAAGAAATACTGCAAAAAACTATTAATCCATAAAGTCTGAGGAAATTGGAATTTCACAATTACCTGTATTCTTATGAGTGATGATTTACTTAAGAACCTAAATAGCGTTATATATTAAATATCCAAAATATACTATGCCTCCATTTTTTGCACAGACAATTAAAGGAGACTGTGGTAGCTAGTTGGGTTATCGATATTTACGGAGAATATGCTTCTAGGTTATAATAGATAATACGGGTATGGTATTGTAGTATTAATAGATTATCTCTTGAATGTACAGAAGGATCTCGAATCAGTATTGTTGTTTACATGAGTGTTGCGAAAAGTGGGATTTTCTTATTAGAATAAGGAATTTGGAGTCATTGTTGGAAATTGGTTTTGTGAATTAATGATATCCAAGCTGATAATGAACGATATTTATTGCTGGAAAAGTTGTGAAGCATAAGAAGGATGCATTAATATGTAGGGATTTGTGTACGGTTTGCTTACTTCGATTTTATGAAATGGCAGGGGTAAGATTTGGTTGATGAATATCTAATTTATAATTGTAGGATAAGAAAGGTGATGGTTAAATGTTTGGACAACTTTTTCTATTATTTTTATGTGTTCTAATTATTGTTATGTGTTGTGAGGTTTTTTTTATAACTATAGTTGTGCAACACATCAGGTTGTGGTGGCTCTGTGATCTAAGATATAAATTGATATTTTAATGTTTGTAGGAACTGAAGCATCATGTATACTTTATTTGATTTTCTCTGGTATTAGTGAGGTTGGCTTACTATAAATATATATTAATTATAAATATACAAGTAATTTGATTTATGTTAATTATAATTATTTTCTAATATAATTATAATAGTAAGGGGGTGATACTAATTTGGGTGGGATAGCAATTATTTGAAAGAGTTAATATTTAGTGATTATCAATGTAATTAGAGTGACGAATTTATTTTAGATTAGATTTGGAGAGGGATATTTTATTATCCGCTATTCGACCGAGTTTCGATTATTAATATTGGAGAATATTTTTTTTCTGAGAATTTGAAGAGTTTTTGACACTGTTAGACAATGTGGAAATTAATAAAGTGAACTAATATTGAGATTATAGATGCATGGGACTCATTTAACTATGTGAACGAATTGTTTTATAGATTGGTATTATCTGTTCATTATGGAGTGTGCAGCGGCCTATCACTTAAATGGGTTCTTTTATAAGGTAATAGGAGGAAATAAATTGAAATGACATTGTGTAACAAAAGAAAAGACGAGGAGAGGTAAGAAAAGAAAAGGAGAGAGTTCGAGAATGTTATATCTTAACTATTTTAGTTCAGGCATCTTCTGGTAGGATGGAATTTGGCTATAGTTGTAGGGGCCATTTTATGTTTTATCAACCGCTTCTCTATCTCAGAATGGAATAATTCAATTTGAAGATTTTTTTGGGAGATCCATAATAATCGAAACAGAACGGTTATGGAGTAGGTATCGGGTGTTGTGGATGGTTTTGTCAATATTGGTGTAGTAGATTCTTTATTTAACACTGATATGGGAAAGTTCATATAACTATTTGTTGTAACTGATTGGGATCAAGGACGAAACAAGTGATATAGAAAGGCATAAATTCTAGGAAAAAAAAAGAGGAAACTGTGGATCGAATAATTCGTTTAGATATTTTCTTTGATTTTACTTACATAAGTTGTGTCATCAGGGTGGGATGCGTTGGATAAAGTCGCATGTGGGTCTGCTATATGGAGGATAGGGATATTTAAGTGGAGGTATATTTATTAGACGGTGGATAGGTATACGTAGTAGTTATTAATAGATAATGTTATGTGAAATCACTTTAGTAAGAATCATTTGTACATTGGAATGGATTCTTGATATGAATTAGCATTGTAATTCTAATTGCATTGTTATTATTGCAAGAGTTATGTGCATAGATCAAAAACAAATTTGGTGTCGGTAAAGTATTGTGAAGGTTGACTAGGGGAATTCGTGGATCTTTGAATTTATGGTTGCGAGGGATTTGGTGAGTGTGTCATTGCTTAACTTTAGAACGGAAAGGTATATAGAAGGTACTGGGTAACAAGTCGTCAAATATTTATCCCAGCGCATCAATAACTTGCTTATTGTTTATTGATTATAGATTGGGTTGAATACTTTAAATGTGAGATGTATAAAGGAAGACAAAATAAATGAGATTAATAGTGCGTGTGATTATGTTTCGGGTTAGAGAACATATATTGTGATATTATTGACAAAAAAGAAAACTTTATAGATTATGGTGGTTAGTTGTGAACATGCGGATTACAGAGATGAATAAGGTAGTGTTATGTAGTATAATTTTGTCTGACATATTGTAATATTTGAGGAGTCGCGGGAAGTTAGATTTATTCTAAAGGCATTCATCTTCAAGGTTAGTACTGTAGAGGTAGGATAAATGGTAGTCCATAATTTCCTTTGTAAATCAGAAACAAATGGGTTTTCGGGATCGAGGTAATCCGGATGTTTATAAAAGAGTGAATCAGCGGAGAACATACGAATTTGAACGAATTGCTAAAATGCATATAAGAGCAGTGTGGATCAAAATGATAATTACGGAGTTTGAGATACAATTACGAGCTGTTATGAGAGATAGAGTGGCTTTATGAAATAATGAGAATTATTTATCAGAGATGCTCTGGTAATTTCTTATCTTTGTTACATTATTCAGTATGTTGTCGGTATTTCTGAATGTTGGAGTTAATATTGTGATTATCCTATATGTTTGTTTTATCGTACGAGGTTTATAGTATTACTTTACTCATTAAGATCTAATAGAATAGCAGCTGGATAGTGTGTAATTGGTAATAATATTTGGATTGGAATATTTTGATTCTTCTCTATTTCTTCTGGTGAGTATTGGCATTCAACATGGATCTTCTCTTAGTTTGTTTATATTGATTACAATGAATAGTATAAGAGGTATAAATTGGTGGTCCTAAGAAGTTCGTTTTAGGTGGTTTGGATTAGTTTGGGAATAGTATTTGAGCACGTATGCCGTTTTAATGTCTTGCATGGTCTTAGCACAACTTTGCAGTTAAGGGAACCTTGATCCTTGTACGATTTTTTGAGGTGGAGAAGACGAATTTACATTACTAGATAATATTGGGGGAACCAGAGAAGTTTCTTAGAACAATCTATTGATTGATTGTGGACAGAATTGGTTGAGTAGATTAGTATTGGCTTATATTTTTAGATTTCTTTCTTTTTTGAATATAATACTCTTGATTGTAAAGGTGAAGTTTATTTATGCTTTTTACGAGAATTATTCTTAGGTTTTCTCAGGATTGGAGATCTGGGTGTAGTTGCGGGAATTGGCTATTGGTTAATCTAGGGTTCTTTTTGGTTATAGACGCTCTCTCTTGAAATAGTAATTTTAACTTTAGGTTTGTTACTTTCTCTCCTTTAAAGAGACTTTAGGATATCTATTTAGTGGAGATTCCGGATGCGCTGTGAAATCTATGGCACATATATTTGCATTTTCGTGGCTCTCATTTTTTTGTTGCTTTGTCATATTATATTTGGAATATGTAGTATAGTATAGGAAACTGAGAGATAGGTCATAATTTGATGATATGTCATTATAGGGTAGCTTTATTTCTGGGAGAGCTTGTCAAATTCTTTAGTGATATCTTTCATTTTTTGTATTTTTTGAGGAGACTTTGTATTGAAATGGTTACGGATTACAATTTGAATTTTTATGATTATAATTTTTGGGGAATGTGATCTTTATAATCGATGGTTTAAGTGTTGTGGTTGGGTATTCCTTGGTGTTATTTTTTTATTGTTGTTTTGATAGGAATTCAATTTCATTTTCCTATTGGATAGAATTTTTAATCTTAAGCCTATGGTTACGGCATTATGGTTCTGAATTGGCTTGTCGGTGGATGTTTAATTTGTACTGTAAATATCTGAATTGTTATTAGATGTAGATTAATTATAGGGCATAGTAGTATTTGGATGGCTTATACGCGACTGATGTCAGTTTTTTAGGTAGGTGTTGTTTTGCTTTGTGTATATATATGATAATCGACTTAACAGTGGTCGTTTATCTATCCTTTTTGTCATTGGAGTTATGCTAGTGTTTTCGAAAAAAAACAGAGGTAGCTTGATCATTAAACTCAGAGGTGGAATATAGCAATATCTGTAAATTTCGAGAATTGCGGAATGTAAACTCCGGGAGAATTATCTAGATTAATGTTATTAGTATGGTCATTCTCTTATTCCATTTATATTATTTTTTGAATGTTTCAATTTAACTGGTTAAAAGTAGAGACCTCATATGAACATATTTCAAATTATTGATAAGTGAAAAGTAAATTTTAATTTAATTATTTAAAAGCTGTGAATATATTATATACTTGATGGTAATTCTTAAAAGCAAAAATTAGTTGCTTAATTTTATGGGAATGCATAAATGTCAGAAATTATATTATGGGTTAGAATTACATTAATATAAAAGTAATAATTTGGGCTGTAAGTTAAGCGTAATAAATTGACGATGAATAGATTCTAACAATGATATTATTAGCACATTGGATTAAATTTCTTTTTTAGAGTAGTATCGTTGTTTATATCTCTCCGGTAAAGGGCTGGTGTACAATATTTAGTTATAGGTAAGTTATATTATCGTTTTGTTATTTTCGGGCTTTTCTTATTTTTTCTATATTTTATATTCAATTATGAATAAGACAGTCGCTAATATGTAATTTCGGATTATATCCAAGATCTTTCCGGGTCCTATTATAAGTTTTTTTATGTTAAGAGTCTACAATATGGCTGTGTAGCATCGTTCGTGTTGTTGTTTCTGATGTTTGAACAGTTTCAGCTACTAGAACTAGGGGGCTTTTAGCAGTATCGGGATTTGTTTGTCACATGCAGATGGTCATAGGTTCGATTCCGATAAGCAGGACTTTTACATTTTGCTTTTTTCTATCTTGTTTGTCGATTTTTCTTGTGCGGGACCACCATAGACTTCTCATCTTTATTGCTAGATGTCAGTTGATCGAAATATAACTTTGAGAAAGTTATTGACTGGAATCGGGGATCTATTTTCCCCTTCTATTTTTTAATGGAGGTCAATTTTCGTTAATGGTCTCCTTCTTGCATGGGGCTGTTGGCTTAAGAATGGTTTCTGACTCGGAGATTTTGAAGAATAGATAATGATTTAGAAGGTGTAAGGTTTGTATAGGCATTTTTATTGAAGGTTTTCCATGTTTGAATTTTGGTAGATTAAGAGACCTTTGGTTGGTTAAATAAATTGTTTTTTTGTAGAGTTAGCGTTATTCAATTGATATTTTAGCATCGACATTTTATAGGCATTACTATTGGATCACTTAGTTGAATCTATTTTTCTTTTGTTGGTGTTGGACTTTTATTAGTAAAAGGTGTACTGTAAATTTGTCCGGTGTTACTTTGCGGTTATTGTATTTCTTTTTAGTGTTGTGCCTAATGTTTTGTAAATTGGTATTTATTAAGGATCTTTTAGATGCAATTGGTGATAATAGGGGTTAGTATTTATGTCGCGCTTAGGTCAGTAGTACTTCTGGCATTGTGAATTAGATTGGAGTTTGCAAAATTTTTGAAAACGTGACGTCAGTCTTTGTGACTTTATAACCGGGACTTCAGTAAAAAGTAGTAGATAAGGGACTTTAACGGGGAATAGGAATTACTTAATGATATCATTCAAGTTATGCAGGTAAAAGATAGGTTGATAGTATGTTTCGTTTAGAAGAAACAAATTGCGTTTTTCAATTATGGTCTTAAAGAAACGATATCATAAACATAGTTCTGGTATATCGAAAGCAAGGGATCAACAGGTAGGTTGTTAATATTTTGGATGAGTTTGGGATAAATTGTTTTTTTCGGGCAATTGGTTGCTCTATGGGTTCAGTCCATTTTCTTCTTCTTCTAAGTCGGCTGGATATTATGTTCTATAGGGTATCCCCGTAGTCGGATCTTTCTCATCTCCAGTTTATGGTGTTTTATTTCGGAATAATTGATGGCAATATCAAGTTTTGTGCAAAAAGTATATGAAATTATTAGATTATATTGTGTGCGTGTATTAGTAAGTAGCCTTCTAATTAAGTTATTATGGAATTTCAGATACAAATAATCATTATATTTATGAGTAGATTAGACTATATACCGTGAGGAAATTAGATTTACAAAAATATATGAGAAATAACTTTGGATTTGTCAGATTATTGCCGATACTAAAGAGATGAATTTTATGGGATTCAATTAATTTAATTGATGTAGAATGTTGATTTAGTTGTGAGCATTAGTGTGATACTTTGAATAAATGTCATAGTAAGTGCTATGATATTGTTAGTATATCATTTATGTAATGTGACACTGAAACTTAGTCTGACAAAACATAAGAAATAGCGACTAATGTTGGCTTTCGGAGGTGCAAAACTTTATAGTTTTAATAGGGTGAGATTTTACTGCGGGGTATTTTTGTAAGTAGTGCGAAAATGGGATATGATTGTACAAAGTAAGGATATTGATTGAGTCAGGGAGATTTCTTTGTAAGTCTCATTTTGATATTATTTGTTATCTCTTCGGATCGAGATGCGTGAGATTTGTCGCTCTATTTATATGTTTAGTAAATTCTTTCAATATTTTTGTGTGTGGTGATTTTGTGGGAATGATGTGTGTTTTGACAGATTGGGCGTATTCAATGGTGTAGTCTTATATTACAAGAGGTGAGATGATGGTTTGGTTGGGCATGAATGATAATCTTGATATGT
Source organism: Morella rubra (assembly GCA_003952965.2). Lineage (NCBI taxonomy): Eukaryota > Viridiplantae > Streptophyta > Magnoliopsida > Fagales > Myricaceae > Morella > Morella rubra. The sequence goes on from CM025855.1 coordinate 31,934,433, forward strand.
ATTCCCTTGTGTTGTCTCCTATTGGGTCGAAGTGGTGGGCTAAACTTTGAAAGCTACAGGTGCATGAGAGATTGAAAGTAGGTTTGTGGAAGTTGTTTTGGGCAGCCATCCCATCTAAGGACGCTATTGCAGATCGATTGGGCAGTAGAGAGAATGATGAGTTGCAATGTGTCCTGTGCAATGAAGAGGTGGACTCGACCCATCTTGTTAATCTCCATGGGCTTTGGATATTCAAGTTTTTTCTGATAAGCTTTTGTCAGAATGGTTGTTGATTATTTTGGACCCTTCTTTACTTAATGGATTACTGAAGGAGGATCATCAGAGTTTTCAATTATATGCACTGGTTGCATGAGATATTATATGGTGGACTAGGAACCAGATTGTTCACCACGAGGCTCATCTTGATGTGATGCAATTGGTTTCTAAAGTGCCTAGGATATGGGGAGAACATGTGGCTACGTGGCACCATAAGAAGGTAATTTCTAAGCCTTCTCGATGGGATCCTCCTGCTGATGGGTTTTTTAAAGTAAACTTTGATGTTGCTGTGAGGGAGGAATTTTCAGTGGGGGGCAGCAGTGATTAAAAACCATGAAGGTTTGATTGTGGGAGCCTGCGTTGAAAAATTTTCTACGGTGGATCCTGAAGAAGGTGAGATCTGTGCAGCTCAGTTAGGCCTTCAAGAGGCACTTCGTTGTGGTCTTTCTCGGTTAGTTATGGAGGGCGACTGGCTTCTGGGGATAGAGGCTTTTCGGCAGTTTCCGGAACAGAAGAATTGGAGATGTCATGGGCGTATAGGTGATATTGTTAGGTTGGCATCTTCTTTTGTATCTTGTTCCTTTTCTTTTGTTTACCGTGATGCTAACGAGGAAGCGCGCCTACTTGCTCGATGGGCTGCTTCTGTGATTTTGTTTTGAAGCCACTCCGATGTTCATGAGCATTTTTCAGTAGGTTATTATGTTGGATGTCCATTGGTTTTCTGAGGCTTGATAAGTTTTGAGTGTGATAAAAAAAAAAGAAAAAAGTAAAGATATAGCAAACAATAGCATGCTTCTTTTGCACACCACCAGAAAGGGCACGGGCCAAAGACACAGCAAATCCAGTGGTGAAGAAGCCCATTATTAATTAATAAAAGGTTTAATTACCCTTTGCATGACCCACGCGGTTTAAGAATTTAACACTTTTTACTTCGTTCTTTTAATTTTAGAGTTAAATATATTTTGTTCCCTTTATCTTTAGGGTCATTTACACTTTATAATCTGATGTATTTAAATTTTGTTTTGGTGAGACAATTGGGGGGAACTTTAAGTTACACATTTTTTTCAATTTGGACCTCGTACCCAAATTGCCCCTAAATTTAGATGGATTGTCATTTTTACACATGCCTTTTTATCTTTATGGGGTTTTACAACAGCATGTGCTTTTTTGGGTATTTACACATTGCACCCCACTTTTTGACAGAATCTGTCTAAATTAACGGGCAATTTTGGTGCGGAGTTCAAAGTGAAAAAATATATAAGTTAAGGGGTCTAATGTCACAAAAATAATACATCGGGGTGCAAAATGTAAATACCCAAAATAGGTGCAAAGTGTATTTAACCTTTAATTTCGACACATTTCATTCACGTGGTTTTGAATTTCTTTGATTTGTATCATGCCGTTTATTTATAAGTTAAAATGAACAGAAATCTTAATCACTTGTTCTGTATATGGCTCACTTACCCATTTTATTAAGGGTTAACTTTGGCCATCTACTGGTTGAAAATCTTGACATTTTTATGTTTAACTAACTATTTGACAATTTCACCCATGTAATTTGAAACTTACTTTGATTTACACTTCGGTCACATTTAATCGTTTTTCGAACGAAAAGTCAATCTTGTGCCAAAAAAAGTGTAGAACACGTGGGTGCAAAATGCTTGAAATAATAAAAAAAAAAGATGAAAAGATGCAATTAATTCTTTTGAATATCGAGAATAATGGGTAAGTGAGCCATATACAGAACAAGTGATTAAGATTTCTGTTCATTTTAACTTATAAATAACAGCAATATACAAATCAAGAAATTCAACCACGGTGAATGAATGTGTGAATTAAGGTAATTACACTTGCCTATTTTTTGGGGTATTTACACTTTCACCCCGTTGTAATTATTTTTGTGGACTTGACCCCTATTTATATATTTTTTATATTTGAACTACATACATTGCAGGTAATTTAGACGGATTTTGTCAAAACGTGGGGTGCAATGTGTTAATACCCCAAAAGATAAGGGAAGCAATGTGTAAATACCCCTAAAGATAAAAAGGGCAATGTGTAAAAATTTTGACAAAATCCTTCTAAATTAACAGGCAATTTGGGTGTGGGGTTCAAATTGAAAAAATGTGTAAGTTAAAAGGTCCAATGTGTCAAAAATAATACATCAGGTAGGGGTAGTGTAATGACTGAACTCCAAAGCAATGGTACAGAAATACAGGCTCTATCCTTATAGGCGTAGCATAAAGAAGCTACAACTTGTACACTGGCTATCCCCGCCTCCTGTTTGTTGTGATTAAAGGCATAAGAACAAATATATTTAACCCTAAAATTAAAAGAACGAAGTAAAAAGTGTTAAATTCTTAAACCGCGTGGGTCATGCAAAGGGTAATTAAACCTTTTATTAATTAATAATGGGCTTCTTCACCACTGGATTTGCTGTGTCTTTGGCCCGTGCCCTTTCTGGTGGTGTGCAAAAGAAGCATGGCATGTTGCTATACTTACTTTTTTTTTTTTTTTTATCAACACTACGAAAACTTTATCAAAGCCTCAGAAAACCCAAACTAGGGATCAGTCCTAACATAATAAACCTACTGAAAAATGCTCATGAACATCGGAGTGGCTTCAAAACAAAATCACAGAAGCAGCCCATCGAGCAAGTAGGCGCGCTTCCTCGTTAGCATCACGGTAAACAAAAGAAAAGGAACAAGAATCAAAAGAGGATGCCATTTGAACAATATCTCCTATACGCTCGTGACATCTCCAGTTCCTCTGTTCCGGAAAATATCTAATAGCTTCAATCACAAGAAGTGAGTCCCCTTCCACAACTAGCTGAGAAAGATCACATCGAAGAGCCTCTTCAAGGCCTAACTGTATTGCACGAATTTCACCCTCTTCAGGATCTACAGTAGAAAATCTTTCAACACATGCACCCACGATCAAGCCTTTATGGTTTTTAATCACTGCCGCCCCTACTGAAAAGTCCTCCCTTACAGCAACATCACAATTTACTTTAAAAAACCCATCAGCAGGAGGATCCCATCGAGAAGGCTTAGAAATTACCTTCTTATGGTGCCACGTAGCCACATGTTCTCCCCATATCCTAGGCACTTTAGAAACCAATTGCATCACATCAAGATGAGCCTCGTGGTGAACAATCTGGTTCCTAGTCCACCATATAATATCTCATGCAACCAGTGCATATAATTGAAAACTCTGATGATCCTCCTTCAGTAATCCATTAAGTAAAGAAGGGTCCAAAATAATCAACAACCATTCTGACAAAAGCTTATCAGAAAAAACTTGAATATCCAAAGCCCATGGAGATTAACAAGATGGGTCGAGTCCACCTCTTCATTGCACAGGACACATTGCAACTCATCATTCTCTCTACTGCCCAATCGATCTGCAATAGCGTCCTTAGATGGGATGGCTGCCCAAAACAACTTCCACAAACCTACTTTCAATCTCTCATGCACCTGTAGCTTTCAAAGTTTAGCCCACCACTTCGACCCAATAGGAGACAAGGGAACATTTTTCTGCCGCACCACCTCCCTGTACATAGACTTCACAGTGAAACGTCCAGATTTCTCTAAAGGCCAAATCATTTGATCCTCACAAGATTCACCTCCCAAATGGATTTTTATAATGGCTTCAGCTTGTTCAAGAGGAAAAATATTTCAAATGAGACTTCGGTTCCACTGTCAAGTATCCTGGACAATCAAATCAGCCACCTTATCAACATCCCCGCAGCTAAAATCTCCCTATTAAGAACTGGTTTGTACCTGGAAGCAAAGGAATCCATGGTTTGCGACAAGTTTCTGTTTACCATAAGCTTCTAGTTAGCATATTGCAGTTAAGATAGGTTTGTCATTGTTTATGGGTGCGAAAATGTTTGCATTTGCACTATTATAATATTCAAAGTCATTTGTTAGGCTACTTTGAGCAGTCTTAGTTTTAGTTTCGTGTTCCGTTTTTGTTGGTAAGGATATTCTATGTAGCTAATCTCGTGATGTGTGTTGTGTAGATTATGTATTGTATGATCATTTTTAGGTGTGTTGTGGAGTGACGGACGTAGGAGGATAGATAAACGTGGTTGTGAGATTGCAGTATTGGTTTTTGTTGTAGATCGCGTTGCTGGTTCAGGAAGGGATGAGGGATGTATGCTTGCGTGGTGACGTGGGAGCTAGTGTGATGGTGTGTATGACGTTTGATTTGGTTTTGCATCAGAGAATTTGGGATCGGTTGGAGTTAGGTGTGACCAGATGGACGGTGTAGGTTGGCGGGTACTGGGTATACTTGGTTTGTGTAGTGGTCTGATTGTGGGATTCTATTTTGACAGGAGTCGGGGTGGAAGTTGGTGTGCTGATTTGTTTGGTGTTGCTTGGAGATGTTTGATTGTGGGTGTTGGTGCTATGTAGCGTGGGGTGGTTGCTTCTTAAGGTGGATTGAGTTTGGGGTCAAAGGAATGATGGCATGATCTATTTCATCAGGAAGGAGATTGTAGAAGCGTTCAACGATATCAGGCTTCGTAGGCCGGAGTGCTTGCTACAAGTCAACTAGTTCCCACAGGGCAGCAAGCCTTTAATTATCATTGTTGTAGTGGCCGAGTGGCAACCTGTGAGATGGTATTATGGGCGGTTGTTGGAAGATGTGTAAAATGGGCCGTTTAGCTGCTACTTCGGTTGACAAGGTTGGTGACTGGGAAGTGGTGAGTGTGGGTCAAAGGGTGCCTAACAGATACCTGAAGTTTGAGTGCTGATAGTGGTGTGAAGCCGTCGTAACCATTAGACGCCGCGATAAGGTGGTGTGGTGTGTTTAAAGAGCCGAAGAGAGGTGATCGGTATTGTCCAGCGATCTATCAGAGGCTGAACCACTATAGAAAAGAGATGGAGTGCAGCTGAGTGTCCCGCAAGAGGCAAGGAGAAGCAATTAGGGGTGAACAATCGAAGGCTCGGTTCGGTTTGAAGGCAATTTCGACAACCGAACCGAGCACAGTCGGTTGCCTTTAAATTCAAACCGAGATCAGCCAAATGTCACTGCTGGCTGAACAAACCGAAGACAATTCCATTCGGTCGGCCTTCAGTCGGTTGGTTCGGTTGGGCTTCTGGGCTTTTTAGCCCAGGCCCAAATTTCTTTTAATGTAGCCCAAGTTTAGAATAGGCCAATTTTGACCCAATTATTTTAGTTTTTAATCATATTTAGGCCCAATTCTTTTAATCAGCAAGACATTACAGCTCATAAGCAATTAAAACATGCATTTTTAGAGATCTCAAACATACATCTCATTAAAAAACCCACATTAGGCAGTACGCAGAGTACAACAGCAGGACATACATAAACAGAATACAAACTAAAGAGAAATGCAACAACATCCTCAATAGGCAAGCACTATATCATTAGACAAATCAACTTAATTCAACATTAACATACATCCCAAATTTTAGAAATAGATGCAACGCACTACGCAGCTCCTAATTAGCTCCCAAGTAGCTTTTCTTTTTCTTTGTGCAGTCTCCCAAACAGCTCCTCATTTGTAAGCATTCATCAAGTCCAAACTCTCAAAGTTCCAAATATATGCAAGAAACATATGGCAAAAATTATTAATTCTATTCCAAGCATCTATCACATAAATTTAGAAATTTATAAAGGAAACCAAAACAGTATTTATATCATTACCAAAGGGCATCATGCATTTCCACTTCCATCATCTGAAAAACAAAAACAACATATTGTGTAAATACTAAATATTATGCATCACAAATAGATTTTCAGTAAAAAGAAATGTAAATAAATAAAACAACTACTAAATTACCTTCTTCAACCTCAATGTTTTCAATACTGTCCAATGCTTGTTGAATGTCAAAACTGGGTTCTTCCCTTAACAAATTTTGCGTGAAGATTAATGCTCAATAGTTGTTGGACTCAAAGAACTCCGAAAAGGATCAAGCACACGTCCACCGGTGCTAAATGCCGATTCAGAAGAAACAGTAGAAATAGGCATGGCCATCACATCACGTGCAATATGGCCAAGGATAGGATATTTAGAAGCATTAATCTTCCACTAATTTAAGATATCAAAATCAACAGTTCATGCCTCACGACCACCTAATAAGTATTGCTCAATTTCAGATTTGTTACCCACATTTGTCGTTGATTCAAATTCATCCATAATGCCCCAAAAAGATTCAGAGTCGCTTACATCATTCCCATCACCCTAATGTGGAGTATAAGAGTCCTTGCGTGCTTGAACCTTGCTTGAAGACCAATCTGAGTAGAATACTCCGCATACAATCAATGTAAGACACTTCTCACACTTTCTAACATCAATTCAGCCTCATGTGCATATATTTGTTTGAACCAAATTTCAAACCAAACATTTTACACTGTGGATCAATCACAACAGCAATGAATAACAATAAATTAAACTTCTCAGACCTTCCCCAATACTTGTCATGCTTTCGTTTCATACCAATTGCCATGACATTTAAAAAAACATCACTATTATCACACATCTTCGACAATTGTTTTTGAATCATACAAAGCTCTTGAAAATATGCATTAGAAGTTACATGCAAAGAACCAGAAAATTTGATGTGAACCTCGTTAAGAATAACGAGACCCAACAATGAATAGAGAACCCAAGATCGTTCTAGGACTGATTCGAATAGAAGACCTTCGACCCGTTGTTTATCATAAACAAGAACCTCGGTATAAGGAAGATGCCACAAACGGCGAAGGAACTTCGTTTGATAAGTCGAGATGAACGCCACGGGAAATTTTGATAAGTTCGAGTAGTTCTTCAAAGAACCAAAGAGAAATACTTTCACAATTTCATAATCAAGGTCTGCGTTTTTCATTGCTTAGGCCCCTATATATAGGTCGGCCACTACAAGAGAAACCCTAATACAAATCACCTAATTAAGGGATAAATCCTACTTGCTTAAAAGAGAACAAGGCAACTAAAAAATAAGGAAATAAAGCCTAACACGCCTAAAACAAAACACAACTAAAAAGGCAATAAAAGTTGGCGCCTACAAGAGCCAAAAAGGAAACTAAATGGCGCCTAAACATAGCCATTCACGTCCATAAGTGAAAACCTCAAAAAGGAAGGAAGGTGGCGCGAAAAAAAAATCATATCCTTTTCGTTGATGCTCAATCTTCCGAATTAATTCTTGACAATCTAAGCTTGACCTTGACCGGATTCTTCTAGAACTTGAATCAAGGTGATGATCCTTGGTTGCTCACGTGGATCATGCTCAATAGGCCTCCACGCATTTGCTTGAGCCCATGCCTCTTGAATTAGATCGTTGAGTACATCTTTAAACTTCTTGGCTCGTGCCCTCGTAACTGGCCCAATTGGAATTTGAACGAGATCCTTCGAAACGGTGCCTTGATTTCCATCAAAATCTCAATGTAGCTTCATAAAAAAGTTTCAAAAACTTTGTAATTACTCTAACTCTATCCCAATCACCACATCCATGAGGCCCAAAATCCTTCTCCCCTCACTAGCTTCACCAAAGTGACGAAGGAAGTGCATCATCATCATCCTCCAAGCGTTCAAATGCTTTTTGATACTTTTGAGCTGACTCCAACATAAGATAAGTTAAGTTTCATCTAGTTGAAACATCAATACACACTCCCCTTTTACTCTCAATCTTTTCTTTTTGTGCACAAATCTTGAATTGTTTCATTTTAGAAGGAGAAGACCTCACATATCTCACTGCATTACGAACCTTGATAATTGATTCATCACTTTCTTTTAACCCCTCATTGACAATAAGGTTTAAGATGTGGACACAACATCTCATATGAAGATAATCACCATCTATGACATTGCCCTTCTTATGCCTCTTTAGGTAATCAATAGCAACATCATTTGAGGAGGCATTATCAATTGTGATGGTAAAAATCCTATCTATTCTCCAATCATGTAAACAAGTCTCTATATGCTTCCCAATAGTATCCCCCGATGATTAGGAATTAAACAAAAGTTTATGATTCTTTTGTGCAACCTCCATTCAGCATCAATGAAATGTGCCGTCAAACACATGTAATTTAAATTTTGCACTGAGGACCAAGTGTTAGTTGTGAGACAAACTCTACTAGCAGAAGACTTAGGGCACGTTTGTTTTCACAATTATTCTAGAATACAAATGTATTCACAAAACCAACATCCAAAATCTTAAAAATTTGGGAAAAAGTATCCAAACAGTCCCTGTGATTTCACATTGTGACAAAATAGTCCCTGTGGTCAGTAAATTGTTGCACAGTGGTCCCTCCGTCAATCCTTTTGTGAATCCATTAACGGAGAACGCTGACGTGTCAATAATTTACCATGTGAACATTGATGAGTTGGCAATTTTCACATGTGGCCACCTCACATAATATTTAAAAAATAAATAAATTTACAGAAAAGTACCCAAACAGTCCCTGTGGTTTCACGTTGTGACAAAATGGTCCCTATGGTTTCAACTTGAACAAATTAGTGCCTGTGGTTAAGCAAACTGTTGCACTGTGGTCCCTCCGTCAATCCCCCCGTGAAACCATTAACGGAGAACACTAACATGTCAATAATTTACCATGTGGACACTGATGAGCTGGCAATTTTCGCATGTGGAATGCCACCTTGTATAATATTTAAAAAATAAATAAATTTACAAAACGTAAAAAAAACAAAAATAAAATAAAAAGATTTGAATGCCCTAAACTTACCCCCAAATTACACTACCTTCACCGAGAAACCTTCCTCTTCACTGAGAAACTTAACTTCTCATTTGCACTGTAAATTTCCCCTTCACCTTCACCTCCACTTCCCTTCCCCTCAAATCACCGAAATCCCCCATTTCACCTACTTTTTCCTTCATGTTTTTAATTTCTCGCACATCACGCAAATCCCCCAAATCTTGCTGCCTTTTTTAGTCGCCCAAATCTCCCATACGAGCACTAATGACACTTTCTAAGTTTCTCTTAAACCTTCAAGACATAAAAAGAAGCTCAGTGTCAAAATCAAGATATTCGTTGAATTAAGATATTGTTTTGAGGACTTCATGTTACAAATAAATAAAAAAAAAAAAAAAAAAAACAAACAAGTAAGTCACTAATCCACTACTCTTTACTAGTGATTTGAAATGCCATTAGTGATTTTGAAACTAAGCTTTTTTTTATCGTTTTTTCCTTCTATTTTTTGGCCAAGGTTTCTCGGTGAAGGTATTGTGATTTGAGAGTAAGTTTAGGGCATTCGAATATTTTGTTTTTGTTTTGTTTTTTTTTTTTTTACGTTCTGTAAATTTATTTATTTATTTAAATATTATGTGAGGTAGCATTCCACGTGCAAAAATTGTCAGCTCATTAGTGTCCACTTGGTAAATTATTGACACGTTAGCATTCTCCGTTAATGGTTTCAAGGGGGGATTGACGGAGGGACCACAGTGTAATAGTTTGCTAACCATAGGGACTAATTTGTTCAAGTGGAAACCATAGGGACCATCTTTTCAAAACGTGAAACCATAAATTTTTTTTACAACGTGAAACCACAGGGACTGTTTGTGTACTTTTCTGTAAATTTATTTATTTTTTTAATATATTATGTGAGGTGGCTATTTGTGAAAATTGCCAGCTCATCGGTGTCCACATGGTAAATTATTGACACGTTAGTGTTTTCCGTTAATGGTTTCATGGGGGATTGACGGAGGGACCACGGTGCAACAGTTGGCTGACCACAAGGACTAATTTGTTCAAATTGAAACCACAAGGACTATTTTGTCACAACGTGAAACCACAAGGACTGTTTGGATACTTTTCTCAAAAATTTATACACAAACACCAATACATTTTACACAATCTCTAACAACTTTTCACATAAACTCTAATACTTTTAAAAAAATTATAATAAATCTTCTCTCTCTATACTTTTTCACCTAACTTCAATACTTTTTTATTAAATAATTATATCAAATCATCTCTCTCTATACCTTGTTACAAACTCCAATAAAAACTAAATATCTTTAAAACTTTTCACCAACTTTACACAAAAACCTATAAAACTCTAATCTATATAAATATTCACAATTCTATCAAAATCTACAGTTTTTTTTACAAAACGAACACCCCCTTAAAAAAGGATTTCAACTTCCTATTTTCCATATCATAAAGCTTTATACAATCTCTAGCCACAGTAACACGACAAGGCACATTAAACTTCGGTTCTATTTTCCAACAAACTTTTTTAAACTTGATCGAATCCACAAATCTAAAAGACAATTCATCACAAATGACCATTTCAGCAATTCCCATACAAATACCTTTAGGATCATACTTATGAAACCCCACTTTGTTAATTGCACTAGCCTCAAACCCTTCCCCTTTCTTGTCAAAACACAAAGTAGTTTGATTCTTATCCATTGGTCTCCTATAGGAATACTTCCTTCAATTCTCTAAGTGTTGTATCATTGATGATGTCCCATTTTTCTTAGAATGACAATAATACTCCTTAGAACAATAGTTGCATGTGGCTTTTGGGTCACTAGTGTCACAACCAAGCATTTTGATAAAATGGTCCTACACTTGGGAAGGGTCTCTACTAGCCTTCCTTTTAGAAAAGGGTCGAAGAGTAGCTCCACTTTGAGCTAGAGTATTGTTAACATTTTACGGGTTTTCAGTTACAAGAGATAGTGCCTTATACTCTTTTATAATTATAGGGGGTAAGATTACCTCCATTAGATGTAGGACTCTCCATCTAGAATTTAGTAACAGAAAATCAGACTATGTCACTATTAGAGAATCAAAATCAAAAATCAAAATCTAATTTGTAAAAACTAAAATATTCAATAATTCCACATACAACACGGAAATCTTAACATACAAAATTGACGGCAAACCATTCATCAAAAACTAATTATAACAATTACTAATATATATATATAAAGATAGCATAAAAACTTGATAGCATACAAAAATATTCAACTAATAATTACTAATTGTGAGCAAATCAGCAAAGCATTTCCCTTTTAGATCTTATTAGTTCATCTAAGAGATGCGATTTCTGTGAAAATAAATAGATCAGAACAGATTATAAAGATACTTTCAAAATCGTTTGTTTTAAAAAAGGACGAATCACTTGAAGAAAAACCTTATCTTTGAGAGGTTCCTTTCAAGGTTCAAATTAAGGTTTTATAAGAGCCTTTGCTGAAGGCATATGTAGGCTAAAGACTAGTGTCGCGAAAAGAAAGTAGGAGTCATTATCTCTAAGGGATAAAATGCCACTGACATAAATTAAAATACATAAAACTATTTCCCCACCAAAGCATAGCATATGAATGTGACTAGTGACCATTGACTTTAGCACGCATTGTATTATACAAAGAGAGAGGGGAAGAGATTATCAAAAGAGAGATCCCGATTGGCTTTTGATTTCTACGGATCCTACATCAAAAGAAAGAGAGATGTTCTTGTGAATGGAAAGAAAACGTGGAATCAAAAGACACAGAGAAACGAATCAAATCATCACCAAAGTCTTCGCTCTTGAAGGCCCAGCGAGGTAGAGAGCTAGTGACAGCGTGAGACCAAGGGAGAAGAGACCACAGGTGACCCGCAGTAGCTCAAGAAGGCCAGAGGGAAGAAGATGGGGGAACGACACAGGGAAGAGGAGGGGGAACGACTGACGACACAAGGCAGATGAAGAGGGAACTGCGCGGCGTAGGGAAGGAAGAAGAATAAACAAATTTTTGGGGGCTGTCGTGTGTCTATTAGGGTTAGGGGTAGAAATATTCAAAAGTGTTAGTATATGGGTCGGTCAGTTCGATTTTTGGTTAACTGACCCATAACATCGAAAACCGAACATACATCTTCGATTTTAAAAAACTCTGGACCGACAACCGAGTCGACCCAACTTGCTACCGGCCACGCCAATGGGCTTTGGCTAATTTTGGTCGGTCAGTTCAGTTCTCGGCCCATATGTGGTCAGCACTACTCTAAGCCTAACTTTTGGATTTTCAAAACCATACCAATACATCTCCAAAAATTATGAAACTTTAACTCTATCCTTTTGCAGATGTCTAGTACGAAATATCTAAAAATCATAATTTTTCAATGTCTAAGGTCGGATATAAAAATATAATTCGATCGACTATTCAAATCAATAACCTAAATTTTCCCTACACAAATCTTGAACCCAAATCTCAATTACTCTAGGAAACCGATCAAAACTATTCCAAAAACTAAGAAATAATTAGGGCTTGATCTAGACACCCTATGGTTTGATCTCCCATAAAAAGTGTGATAAAAAGAATACAAACAAAGTCCAAAGAAATTTGAAATACCTGACTTTGCTTCAAGAAATTAAGTCTCGATTGTGGAAAGCAAGAAAACCCTTCTTTTTCTTCTTAATGGCATAAAAGTTAGGTGTGTAAAAATTAAAACCAATATGTAAATATATATAGACTCACACTAATAATAGACTCCCTTTTAAACTCTAAAACTTTTAATTTTAAAATTCACTGTAGTAAAATCTTCAAAATTTTAAGAAGGCTCGATTAGGTCAAAGATAAAGATTCAACTATTTTAAATGAATTACACTCAAATTTCAAATTTTAAAGAAGACATTTCAATATCAAATAACAAATTCAAATAGTTTTAAAAATAGAAATCTCGGGTGTTACATTCTCTCCCCCTTAAAAAAAATTCCATCCTCGGAATTTGCTAAGCGAAACTAACTTCTAACTTATTGACTTGAAAATTTGGCTCTAACCTCAATCTTCAAACAAATGCAGATGCTTAGATCGTATTTCTTCCTTAAGTTCCCACGAAGCTTCCTCTCCAGAATGATTGTTTCACAGTACTTTTACTGGGAGAATTTTCTTTGTACGTAATTCGTGCTCCTTTGTGTTTAAGATTCGTATAAGCTTCTCCATATAAGTCAAGTTCTCCTGAATCCTTAAGGGTTTGTAATCAATGACATGAGTAGGGTCGAGAATATATTTTTGCAATAAAGACACATAGAATACATCATGCATTCTAGAAAGACTTGGTGGCAATGCAACCTTATATGCCACTGGACCGATCCGATCAAGTATCTCAAAAAGACCAACATATCATGAACTCAATTTTCCCTTCTTCCAAATCGCATTACCCCTTTTAAAGGAGCTACTTTCAAGAAAACCTTATCACCCACTTCAAATTCAAGTTCTCGTCGACGATTGTCAACATACCCTTCTGTCTGCTTTGAGTAACCTTTAGTCTTTCACGTATCAAATCAAGTTTCTATGAATTATCTGGACCCAAAATCCTTATTCACCTACTTCATCCCAATACAAAGGAGATCGACATCTTCTTCCATATAATGCCTCTACAGTGCCATTCCAATACTTGCTTGATAACTATTATTATAAGCAAACACCACTAGAAGTAGATACTTAATCCAACTTCCCTTAAATTCAAGCTAGCAAGCTCGCAACATGTCTTCCAGAATCTGAATGGTCCTTTCTGTCTGATCGTCTGTTTGAGGGTGGTAAGCTGTATTAAAATTTAATTAAGATCCCATAGCCTTCTGCAAACTTTTCTAAAACTTTGAAGTATAATGTGGATCTCTATTTCAAACTATAGACATTGGTACGCCATGCAAACAAACAATTTCCTAAACATATAATTTTGCTAACCTCGCTATGGAATGACTAACTTTGACCGAAATAAAATGAGCGGTCTTCTTCAGTCGATCAACAGCTACTCAAATTGAATCCTGCCCAGTCGGTGCTTGCAGTAAACCTCAAACAAAATCCATAGAGATATGCTTTTATTTCCACTCTGGAATTTGCAATGGTTATTATGGTCCTATTGGTCTTTGATATTCTGCCTTCACTTGCCAACATGTAACATTACTCCACAAATTTGGCACTCTCCCTCTTCATATTGTTCCACCACAAAAACTCCTTCAAATCCTGACACATTTTAGTGCTCCCTGGATGAACAGTGTAAGAAGAGCGATGAGCTTCTTCCAAAATACCCTTTTAATATTCTCAACATTAGGCACACACAGTTGATTTCGATATCTTAATATCCCATCCTCCGATATGTTGAACTTTTGATTTTGACCCATTTCGGACCTCCGTTATGAGCTTCATCAATCCTGCATCTAGCAACTGAGCTTCCTTAATTGTTTCCACCAAAGTTGATTGAATCACTACACTTGCCAAAAGAAATCTATGATCATCTTCGACAACCTTAATCCTTGATCTCTCCAAGTCCATCTTGATATGATGCGGACTAATCAAAGTGGACATTGAAACTCTAGATGTTTTTCTACTCAATGTGTCTGCTACTGCATTAGCCTTTCCCGGATGGTAACTAATTGTACAATCATAATCTTTGATTAGTTCCAATCATCTTCTTTGCCTTATATTCAACTCTTTCTGAGTAAATAAATATTTAAGGCTATTATGATCAGTAAATATCACACATTTGCTCTCCATAAAGATAATGCCTCCAAATCTTCAAAACAAAAACTACTGCTGCTAATTCCAAATCATGGGTAGGGTAATTCTGCTCATAACCCTTCAACTGTTGAGACGCATACACAACAACCTTCCTATTCTGCATCAACACACAACCCAAACCCTTCTGTAATGCGTCACTGAAGATCACAAAGCCTCCACTTCGAGATGGAATAGTTAATATTGGTGCAGTTACAAGTCTTTGTTTTAGTTCTTGAAAACTCTGTTCTCAAATCTCTGTCCACTCAAACTTAATATTCTTTCCGTGTTAGTGCGGTCAACGAAACTGATATCTTCGAAAAATCCTCTACAAATCTCCGATAATATCCTACAAGACCTAGAAAGCTCTTTACTTCGTGAACGTTGGTTGGTGTTGGCCAATTCATAACTGTCTCCACTTTGCTTGGATCTATAGAAATGCCCTCTTTTGAGACGAGATGACCCAGAACGTGATCTCCTCCAACCAAAACTCACACTTTTTGAGTTTAACATACAACTTCTCCTCTCTTAATACTTGCAATGCTAACCTCAAATGATTGCCATGCTCCTCTTGATTCTTTGAATATATTAAGATGTCATCGATAAAGACCATAACAAACTGATCTAAATACTCACGAAAAACTCTATTCATCATATCCATGAATGCAGCTGGTGCGTTTGTCAATCCGAATGGTATCACTAAAAACTCATAATGACCATACCGAGTTCGGAATGCAGTTTTTGAAATATCTTCTGCCTTAATATTCAACGAGTGATAGAACGAAGATTGATCTTAGAAAAGACTTGAGCTCTCTATAACTGATTAAAAAGATCATCGACACGTGGCAATGGAAATCTATTCTTAATCGTGACTCGATTAAATCCTTGATAATCAGTGCACATCCGTAATGATCGATCCTTTTTCTTCACAAATAAAACCGGTGTTCCCCAAGGTGACACACTAGGTCTTATGAAACCCTTGTCTAACAATTTTTGTAGTTGCTCCTTAAGTTCTAACAACTCCGATGGTGCCATCTTATAAGGTGCCTTAGAGACTGGTGTTGTTCTTGGGAGTAGATCAATAGAAAATTCGATCTCACGATCTGGGGGCAATCCATAAAATCTTCAGGAAAAACATCAGGTCCTTTGCTACTGGAATCTGTTCCAAATTTGTCTCATTCTTTGGTGCTTCCACTACAAAAGTCAAATAACCCTGACATCCTTCACAAAGTAGCATTCTTGCTTGGATGGCTAACATTACTGGCGGGAGGGAACACACACACGATTCGATAAATTTAAATTCTGGATTTTCTGTGGGTCTCAAAATCACTTCCTTGCTTCGACAATCTATATGCGCGTAATTAGATGCTAGCCAATCTATCCTTAGGATAACATTGAATCCATGCATGTTCAATACCACTAGATCTGCTAGAAGCACTTTTCCATCTATACTTATTAGATACCTCTAATCACCTTCTTACATATGATAGAACTCCCTGACGGAGTAGCTACTGCCAAATTTTTCTTTAATGGTTGAGTCTTAACTCCACATGTTCTAAGATAACTAATAGCCATAAAAGAGTGGGTCACCTTATCAACGAGCTCACTAAAATTTTTCACTTCAAACCCGACAACCCTATCAATAATCCTCGGGTTAAGGCCATCTTCAAATTTTCGAGACTTCCTTTCTTCATCTGGAATCAGGTACAGGGCAAAGCGAGAGAGCTCCACAAACTTAGATGCATACTGTTGGACCGTCATCGAACCTTGATTCAAAGTAGCAAATTCTCTTGCCTTAGCTTCCCTTGTTGATTTGGGAAAATAACGCTTGAAGAATACTTCCATAAACTTTTCCCACGTAATAGCTACTCCCTTAGGCTCTTGCTCCAGAAGCAATTTCCTTGAATTCCACCAATGCTTTGCTTCACCAGTTAATTTAAATGCAGCAAAAAGAACTTTTTGCTCTTCAGTGCACCTCTGAAGACATAACATCTCTTCAATCTCTTGAAGCCAATTCTCTGCAGCAGCTGGGCCTGCATTTCCTTCAAACGTAGGAGAGTGCAAGCAGCCGAACTGCTCAAACGTGCAGCCTTTTGTATTAACACATTGGTTCCTGCCTCAGCATTTCGAGCAATCTCCACCATAAACAGTTGTGTTACCTCACGTAATACTCCAACAATGTTCAAGTTGGCTCCCACATTGTCCTCTCCGGTTTGACCCGAGTTTTCACTGTTATTCAAGACTATTCGCATTCTGATAGTTACAGCGTGGGGCCATCCTAAAATATTAACTAATGTTCAAAATTTCTTATCAAAATTATAATTAAACAATTATAACAAACAATTCAAACAAACAATCCTCTACCCAATCCTATCCTAAAAACTCTTAATCCAATCCTATTCATCTTTTATTGTCTACAAAACCTAATAACCCGGTTGCTCTGATACAAAACTGTCACGTTCTAAACCTCTCAGGCTAGAGGGTGACTTACTAACCATAAACCTATAGACTTTTATTTTAAAAATTTATTTAAACAAAGGAATAAACTTTATTAAAAATAACTTCAATAAAACTCTCAAAAGATTAAGGTAAAAACAACTTCTTTAAAAACTCTATCAAAACACAAAGAAAAATCTAAACATGATTAAATTGACACTAGAGTCAAACATTTATTCTAATAATCTCTCAGCTACCTGCCCACGTGCCATCTAATCCTGACTATCGACACGCTCCTGATCAACATCTGAAAATAAAGAAAACAATAGCGGGTGATTCGACAACTCAGTAAGCAAAATCATTATGCTAGTGTGTATCCCATAAGCCACACTGTAATAGTAAGAAGATAGAATATTTAAAATCTTTCTAAACTGTTGAAAGCTGTCTTTGGTAATTTCAATAAAACAGTTTTATCCATAATCTCCATATTTTTTCACCTAACTCCAATTTTTTTATTAAACAATTATATCAAATCATCTCTCTCTACACCTTTTTTACAAACTCCAAAAAAAATTAAATATCTTTAAAACTTTTCACAAACTTTTACACAAAAACTTATAAAGGTCTCATTTACATAAATAT
The DNA here is from genome assembly GCA_003952965.2 of Morella rubra. Classification (NCBI taxonomy): domain Eukaryota; kingdom Viridiplantae; phylum Streptophyta; class Magnoliopsida; order Fagales; family Myricaceae; genus Morella; species Morella rubra. The sequence goes on from CM025855.1 coordinate 31,952,228, forward strand.
ACATAATTCTATAAAAAAATCCTAGAAATCTTATAATTTTTTATAAAAGGAACATCCCTTTAAGACTTAGGCATCAGAGTCCTCTTACGGTTTCAAAGCCTAACTTTCTGTTTTGCTGGAACTGAAAGATTAAAAAAAGACGAGAAATTGACATTTTAGCCCCTAAGTTTTGGGCACTTTTTCAATTTTGGCCCCCACTTTCAGACTTCAAAATTTTAGTCCTTGAGTATTCTTTTTTTTTTTTACAAAAACACTCATCCGTCAGTCTACCGTCCATCTCCTCAACAACAGAGCTATCCACGTCAGCTTACATGCCATGTGGCATTATTGGGTTGCTAGGTCGCCGTTTCAAGTCAGCGTACCTAAACGGCGTCGTCTGATTAATGAAACAAGTAGCCTTCAATTTTCTTCCTCCACGGTGTCATCTGAAGCTTTATTCTGCAGCAATCAAAACGCAGAGCTTAACCATCTGTTGAAACGGTGACGATCCTCAAACTCATCATACTTCATTTAACTAAGCGGAGACTTGTCTCCGAAGAACTACTGATCAAAGATTAGCTACACCCACAATTACAGCATTTTACCAAATCTCTTGATGAAGAAAATGTTTCCGAATCCATAAACCAACTTGCATTCAACCTCACAAAAATTCGAAATCAAATCACAAACAATCGATCGTACTGTAAGTCAAATCACAAACAATCTTATTTCTGAGCTCTCAAATCCTCCCTTTGGGTTCAAAACCTTCAAGAACTATTCCTCCCTCTCCTTCAATCCAACAACTAGCCAATTACTCCTCCCAAGCACCAAAATCACAGGTGATACTCCTAAACAAGCCAACAAAACAAACAATATGAAACCCTAAGATCGAAGAATTTCAAAGGCTTTGCTTGCTTTGGCAGAGAATATTACGCAGTAAATGAATGCGAAGGAAATTTCCTAAGAAAATTCACGATAATTTTCTCCCAAGCTGCAAGAAAAATAAAAAATCATGAAAACCAGAACTTTCCGTAGAAATTTTTGACAAAGTTTTGCACAGGCGACTTTCCAATTGAAACAAAGAGAGCGAAATAGAAAGATTCATAGAGAAGTGATTACCTTGAAATAGCTCAGAGAACCAACGAGTAGAAATGTCGTCGTTGTCGGCTAAAAATGGATGTGTTTTCTGTTTTTCGAGAGAAATATCTTCCTTAGAAGTTGATCTTGGAGAAGACTACGTTGGAAATGTGTTTTCTGCTTTTTTTTTCATTAATCAGACTAAGGGGGTGTTTGTTTCCCCAATATTTTGGGGCATCAAAATTTCCAACAAAACAAACACACTTTAAAATTTTTAACTTTTACACATACACACTTCACTTTTCACAAACTCTAATAAATCTCAATAAAGTAAAGATTCCAAAATTTCGGGAAATATTCTCCAAAATTTTGGCAAACAAACACCCCCTAAGCATTTTAGGTATATATGCTAATGTGAAATGTCGACCTGGCAACCAATAATGCCACCTGGCATGTATGCTGACGTGATGGCTCTGTCGGAGATAGACAATAAACTGATGGATGGGTGTTTTTGTTCAAAAAAAAATATTCAAGGACTAAAATTTTGAAGATTGAAAGTGGAGGATGAAATTGAAAAAGTACCTAAAATTGAAAGACTAAAATGTCAATCTCCCAAAAAATATAGAAACATCCCAAACCACGCTTGCGAATCCGAGTTTACTGAAGATCATTGTTAATTGCATTAAAAGAAATCATGTTCGAAAGAGACTTTTCTTTGTCTAACAAACCATCCCCTCTTAGCTTCTGTAAATTCAATGATATTCTTGTCACGTAAGAAGTTTCATATTGGCCGAAGGAATTTACGAAAGAACAAGAGGAGGAGGTAGTGATCTTTTCAACATGTTGGCTACGAGATAATATAACTAATCTCTGAGATGACTCAAATTCTTGTTCTATTTTCAACGTGGCATCCCAGTTGGCTGATAGAAACACAGGTTAGTCGATTATTGGTGTTTATGTAACAGTTTTTTTACGGGCAGAGTTTACCGTTAGTGAGTTGATGCCATGGAAATGGATGGACCTAGATTTATCTCAACATGTGACCCAGAGACTGATTTATCAAAATTGTTACCCCACAAATTTTTTTGTAAAAACGTTATACTACAGGACTGTTTGTGCAATTAAGTCTTTTTTTTTTTTTCGTATGAAACTGTTACTAACGTTAACTAAGACTCTAATATAGCATATAACAAACGGAAAACAAAGAAATATCGAATACCATCTCAAACCGGCCTCGAGTCGAAATTACTCAAACAGAAAGAATATGGATCAAATGGATAGCAACCCTAAAGTAGGACTAGGAAATTCATAGTCTATAAGAGGATCCAATTCTAATGAGAAAGAAAATAAGCATGAACTGAAGAAAAAAGGATGAACCTCGAGTGCACATCCGGGAGCTAGCGTGCAATTTGCGTACGACGCCCACATGCATCGCCGCGCGCATTTGATGGCAGCTGATTTGATGCTAAAATCTCGTCAAGACGCCATGCATGAATGTGGTGACAAGAGAGTTGACTATGATCTGTTGTCCATAAAAGAGTCCATTGAGTTCCACACAAACATTCAGGATTCAACATAATATCGATGTTGCAGCACATGAACTATACCTCACCCATATTAACATATTTATTTATTTTCTGCATTTTGAATTATGGAGGAGATTATGACTCGACAGTGATATATATATATATGATGGACTGGATTTATCAGACCCTCCATCTATGAAAAGCTAAGCCTATTGCTTCATTTTTAAGTCCTATATATTAACATTATTGCCTGCACGTACATGATAGAAAAGCATTTATTTCCTATTAGAAGTTGGACCAATTCCCAAATGAATTCTAAATTAACAAGCAAATCACAGCACCCGAAACAAAAAGAAGCTTCACAATACATATCCCATTTTTCCTAACAAAAAAAAAAGGTCAAAAGCAAGGAGAACCAACAACATCGTGAAACCGACCCCCAATAATTGCGGACGATTTTCAACCAGATTAACCGACCATTCTAAAATGGGCTTACACCGAGAGGACATATTAATATTCCAGGCAGGAACAGAGAGAAATAAACAAATTTTCTCAAAAACCAAAAGAAGAGAGAGGGAGAGAGTGCAGAAGCATCTCTCTTTCTTGGATCTCTCAATATATGTCAGAATTAATAATAGTAGGCTTTAAAGAATGATGCAGTTCTTCTTCTTCCATATTATTTCCATCGTTTTTCCATTTCGTTGCTAGTGGAATTGGTTATACCTATTTCTTCTTCATCTTCTCGACAAAATAGCATGAGCCGCGGTCGAGCATTTTCATCGCCGGAACTTCAACCTCCCACGACGAGTCATGACGAAATGGTTGATGACTATTCTTTAGAAGGTGATCAGATGCTTCTTTTTTACTTGGCATTTAGATTTTGCAGCGTTTGGTGCTAATAAATAACTCCATGTCCAAGACTGGTTGCAGACACTTTAGCTATCACAGTTTTCATCAGGAGTCATGGCCATGAATTTATGGTAAATAACCCAAAACACAAATCGTAAACGAAAAACAAACAATTTTCCATGATTTTTTTCATATTTTCTCAATGATGAAATGGATCAAACAGTAGGGAAATTAAATGATTTATCTTCTTCGTATACGTGAAAAGAACAGCAACATTATATGTTATCTAGTGATCCAGAGTTTTTTCCTGCCCATGTTAGTTTTTTCATTTGTCTGGTTCTCTATGTATGATGTTCTAGGCATCGCAACAAATGTTAAGCTGCTACTGAAACTGATCCAAGATCATAATGAGGCACGCACTAAAGACAACGACGACCGGCAAGGTGCAAAGGGTAGCTGGAATGTTCAAGATCATTGATGATGTGAAATCCCGGATTGAAAAATCTCATTCTCATGGCACCAAGAAGGAGTTTAGGCGGTGCAACACAGATCTTAGGCGTAATGTACCGAGGGAAAAAATCCGATGAACCGCTAATAGATGAGAAAGAAATCGGGTTAAGAAAAGAGCTCAATGCGAGCTTGGCTGCACGAAAGAGCCTCGAAATGTTGTATTCAAGTTTGGGAAAGGAGAAGGAGATCATGGCGTCGGAGCTTTCAAGGAAGGTTCAAGAATTGAGTGGCATGGAGGAGCTTATTAATGATCTTAAAGCGCAGAATGAGATGTTGCGGGCCAAAGTGCAAACTTGTGCGGAAGAGCACAAAGAGAAGAAGTGTGGTAAGGGAGAGACTGCTAGGGAATGCAGGCCTCCAAGAGCGAAACAGGGCACTTCAAGAGCAACTGGTCAAGTCGCTTGATGGGTATCGATCCTTGAAGAGAAAGCTCAAAGAAGCAAAACAGGAAAAAACTGACATTCTTGGACAATGGAGGAACTGAGGACGGAAGTCAGAGCTGGCCTTGCCAGAATACGCAGCTTCAGGCAACGGATGGTCTCAGCGGACGAACAGCCCGGGGATTCTGAAGAGAAGATTTCAGCACTGGAACGCATGTTCGAGAGCTTTAACATGAAGATATCAAAGTATGAGATCAAAGCCGCAGAATCCTCTGTTCTTGCATGAGAAGAAAAGGTAATAACCGACTAAAACCCAGAAATAACTCATGATAATTGCTGAATCTCTCGAAGGAGGGTGAATTGGATGACTGCATCATTCTAACTTAATAGCTGGATTACATGCATGCCGGCATCTCAAAGCAGTGTGGATTAATATAGTCGAGAGGGATTGATGCTCTAAATTCCAAATGGCAAAGCCGATACTAACAATTATAACTTAACCCGTTCACCAAGTGTTAGCTGTTGTATGTTAACTGCTCGCACAATCTGGCTTGTTAAACTCCATGATTATGGCTCAGTTAAGAACCTATAATCATCATTATAACACACTTGTAGCAGCAATTGTGCCTGCACTAACATGGGAACCATATATTTCAATAAATCATCTACCACAGTTGACCTTCTTACCACTTTGTCTTATTATAGTTTACACTGCTCAGCGACAAGATTTTGCGTAATAAAATTATGTTACAGCAAATATGTAAAAATATGAGCAAGGTATTTATACATGTCATATTAAAAGCCATAAGAAAAGAGCTAGTTCCGAAGAAGTTTGTAAATCATAGGGCTCCTGGAACTGCAAAAGATATATTATTCACCAAGATTTTGTAAATTGCACGCTGCTATGGAGTCCAACAGCCATGAATTGCTTGCTACTTTGGCTCCAGTTGAACTTGCCAGGGTCTCTGCATCAGACCGGCGGCGATTGAAAATTGTAGCTTTCTTGCTCGGATCGCATTTGTCGGGCAGCTCAAGACTGTAAATTACGAAGGTCTGAAATGTTGACGAACCAGACGAGGGTTGTTGGTCCTCCGCAATAGGTTTCCTATGAAGAATTGTTCCTCCAGCAGCAATTATGAGGTCTTGTAGGTATCCCTTGTACGAAGTTATAAAATCGCCCATCAAATAGAACTTACACCCATTAAAAAGCTTTGGTTGCTGCACGTGAAAACATTTGTCAATAAAAGATCCAAGGTCACATGTTACCACACAATCTTGTGTTTCATAAATCCGTGCACTTTTATTATCATAGGTTGGATACTCATCGAATTCCCCAAATTAAATGAAAGCTTTACTGTTCTGAATAAACTTAAAAATATTGTTAGTGTTTAGAATATGTTACAACTCCATGGGATCTACACAACAATCAGACGAGGGTCTTCTAACTAATACATGAGACCTCGAGGACCTAAAGTTTCTAAGCATAGGAAAAGTTAAGATGGCAGAGAACACTATCATCATTAGAACGACGTGTCTCAACATGGGCTACGAAGAATGGTAAAAGCTGTTTAAGATGCAGTTTTAGGAGATGCTAGCAGAGTATGAATTTCCAGGAGATGTCTATCTCAACAAAAGGTCATCATCTTTATAACAAAGGAAAGGAGTAACAAACCTTGTTCAGGAATCTTAGCCGTCCAAGTCGAGGGCCCTCCCTGATCCCATGAACGTCAACAGTAATTTCATAAGGCTTCTCATCAACAAGTTCCATGACCTTCATGCAAGCCTTAATCCCTGAACACAAAATATACAGAAGACGAGCAAATCACAATTTTTGCCTCTTTCAGCAAATTAATTTTGTATCCACAGCACATGCGGATATGAATATATGAGTATTTTTAGATGGAGAAGTAATAGACAGATCTAAAATATGATGCTTTTACGCTTTGTAAAAATATACAAGCTAACTGCATGTCATATACGAGCCAACTACTTAAAAATATTCAAGCCAACTACTGGAGAGAATAGAAGAAATTCCTGTGATTGACCAAGTGATCAAATGAACAGGTACTTACACTCCATATTTAGTATCCACTTCCCCCCTAGGATACCCAGTAATACTTTGAGGGTTCTTCTGCATGCCCCATTTTCTTCTGTTGATGCAATGACATGTGTGACACTAGTATCCCACTTTTTCAAAACTGTAACTCCAGATGATCTCTCGAAATCAGAAACAGTTTCCTGCAATTCCATTTGTCAAGAAAACAATGCAAATCAGAGTTCTTTTGAAACTCAAGAAGAAAAGACAAAATTAAACTCTAAGCAGAATTTTTTTACCCTCTCAGGAGTTGTGAGAGCTGAACAACAGAGAACCAATTTCTTTGAAGACACACAAAAATTCCAATTTCTACCAGTACTGTTGTCTGGTTTACTAGAGACACAACGACTTTGAGATAATTGCCTGGAAAAGAGAAGAGAGAATGAATAGGCACAGAAGGAGAATTTGTGATGGAGAGAAGCTTTAGTGTGTTTTACTGAACTTTAGAACTTGAAGGAAAAGGTCAAACATACCCCTCAGGAGTACATTGCTTCCTTCGTTCTTGTGGTCCAGGTTTTTCACTGGGCAACTTAGAAGAGGCATGAAGTGGGCACAACATGACAAAGTTAACCTGATTCAAGAAGTGAGAAAACATAATTATATGAGCAAAGACATTTAGTACAAAGATCTGCATAGCACTCAAATATCTATATTACTCACAGTATCCCATCGACATTTGGGGATCAACTTTGCACAAGGAACATGAAAACTCTTGCGACAACTCTTCTCATAGCACCCAAGTGCTGCCCCCTTGTTTCCACAGCAACAACATTTAATTCGCCGGCTTCTAGTTAATTCTGCTTCTAGATTAATTGCAATCTCATCTTCAAAATAGACATTAGGGGCCCTGCACATATATTTGTGGATACATTGAATAAGATTGCAATATTTAGTAAAAAATTAGAAATTAAACTAGATAACCCATCTCTCTAAGTTTATCTAACCCCAATTAAAGTCATCGTAAAAATTCATTAGCAAGTGAACAAGAATTGCAAGAACTCTTGGAATTCTTTTATTAACAAAAGCCAGAAAAGGTCAAACAAGAATTGGAAGCTTGTTTCAGTAAACAAAAAGATAGTAGTAAGAAAAAAAATCGAGAAGGAAATCTACTAAGAAAATAGAAAATTATTTTTTTGATGAGATGGATACTTACCATTCTGCACAATCCTTATGTGTGTGTATGACCTTGATTCCTCCATCGTGATCTGCAGCAACTGGCCTACCATTATAGTAGTGGACAATGCCTCCTGATGCCTGCATTTGGTTCGGAAATAAAATTGCTTGATTGCTGTCCAAATATACCGAGGTATAGGAAGGAAACAGAGATCATGTGACCAAAAACAAATGTCAAGCATAATTAAGGGATACCTCTGATTCTTGTGAAGAAAGACAAAATGCGCACTGAAACTTGTTAGAAATGGTCTCACATTTCTGTAAGACTACTCTATTTATCAGACGAGGAAGCTTCTGCACAACTGATGAATCATCCTGAACGTTGACATCAGATTTGCCTTGAATCCCTTCATTGAGTTGTGGTTCCTTTGCAGGAACATAAGTCTGACCCACTCGCATATCATTTACCAACGCCTGTTGCAAGATGCCAACAGATAAAACTTTCAACTTTTTCTTACTCAGTTCTTGATCAGATGACTTAGTTTGCTTTCCAGGTTTGTTCAGGTTCTGCCTGAGATCAGAGCCTTTCCTTCTATTATCAGCCATACAGATAGATTGAGGGGCCAATCCGGGGATAGCATCCTCATTTTTCTGTTTTTGTCTTTTAGATATTTCTTTGTACATCTTGTCCTTCTCAGGATCGAGCTTTCGTTTCTCTGACCTTACAGAGCAATCAATCTTCTTACACCTTTTTCCAACCTTCTTCAAGGTAAAGTCTTCATCACTGCCTTCTTTCTTACCTACTGAGGGGGATGTCTCAGTTACCACATTTCCTTCACTGTAATTGAGGGCTTCTGTTCCCGCAGAGACAGCCTGAACATCTTCAAGTGCTGACCTAGACACGCTGGTACCAAAATGAGTCTTCTTACTCCGTTTGCTAGTCTTACCCACATTGTCACCATTGTCACAGTTTTGCTCTTGGATAAACTTTTCTGATACTTCATTCAAATCAACATAAATTCGAAAATCTGAATCTGTATTTCTTTTAGCATACTTCTTTTGGGCTCTTTTACTTGTCTTTCTAATCCTTCCACTTTTTGTCTGATTTATTACTCTCAGCTGGATCATTAGACCCTTCAGGTCTGAGAGAAGACAAATTTGGCAGGGCTGCCTCTGCAATACCACTTCCTGGCTCAGAATTCATGCATTTTATGTTTTCAGTGCTTGGGTCTTCATTTGTTGTCACAGCCTGTAAGTCTGCTTTTAATTCATTCTCTTGAATGCCATTGATATCTTTCATATCTGTGACCTGGCTTTCATTACCAATTTAGTAAGATGAAAGACAACAAATGTAGGAGGTGAAATGCAGTGCTTGTATTTTTCATACTAATACCTGCATCTTAAAGGGGCTTGAACAAAGTTCAGGAGAGCAAGGTCTTTGTGTCCATTCAAACATCTCACTATCCAAAAAATCAGCAACATTGGAGCCCTTGCAATGCACTCCCCCCTACATGGTATTTGCAAAACATAAGGAATGGAATGTCACAGCAAACAATCGAAGACAACACAATGAGGTAACTCTTGAAACACTATGCACAACTTGATAGCGTCAACTTGTTTTTGGTCAATAGAACAATCCATAACAGAGATGGCAAACTGCATTAGTTACCCTAGAAATTGGAGGATGGCCACCTATGCTAAATTCAAGAAATTAATTTTTAAAGTGACTCATGCAGATTTCAAATCAGTGCAAAGGGAGCAACTTGTCAACTTAATGAGTACTAAATACAGACAAACTACCTAAAAAAGAATTAGATACAAATTGAGAACCAATCCATTGGCATTTTATCAAACATACTAAGGAATGGTAATTAACTAACAAGTCAGCTGAATATATTACTGATGATTGCAGATCATCTCCCAAGCTTGAAATAAAGTATGAACTCACAGTGGGGGTCAAATTAGAAGGGTATTCATCGTCTGAGTCCTTGATATCGCTAAAGGAAGGAACATTCACTGGTGGCATATCCATGAGTTCTTCCTCATCAGTATGCTGACTTGACTTTTCTATGCCATCATCTTCCCTCAACCAAAAAAAAGGTGAAAGCATTGGCTCTCCCTTATCATTCAGAACCGGCTTCTCCTTTAAAATGGTCGAATTTCTTATAGGTTCTTCCTTAGCAATTTCACACAATTGACCCTCAAATGGTGCAAGCCTTTCTGGGGCTTCTGGAAATGGGTGCTGAGGCACTTGAACCCTCTTCTTGGCTGGAAATGAAGGTTTCACAGTACTTTTCATGTTGGAATCACATGTATTTCTTGACCCTTTTCCTTTCAAGGTATTTGTTTCTTTGCTTTATGCTGACAATTTCCACCACGATCTCGTTCATCGTGGTCATCATCACCTTCAGCTTGCTCTTCTTCTCTATCTGGAACATAACAGAACGGTACGACCGAAACAAAGTGCATAGGTTTAGTTTGTGTGACAACCTAAGAGAATAAAATAGCATTGTCCGCTTGGAAACAGATGCATTTGTTTCACCTGTACTAGTTTGCACATCAAATGTATGTAAATCTCAAATTGTTTTGTGGAAAATGAAACAAAAAAGCAAACTTTTGTTGCATGAATGCTTTCACTTTGCTAAGGGCCTTTTCATTGGTAAATGGAACTCAGAGAAACTATGGACTGAAAGGTACTCTGGCCCGCCAACGTTCATTCACGGGTCAAGATGTTATCTGGTGCAAATGCTGTGGCATGGCACTGTAACAGTCTTCATAGTTCAAAATAATTACCAAAGGATCGTGCGTAAGATTTGCTAAAAGAAATTAAAAAAAATCGAAATGACTAAATATGGAACTTATTTCAGAAAGACAGAAGATATGCAAGTGTTAGTTCTGGTGATGCATGCCCTTATGCATGTAAATTTAAGCCATTTGCATCTGGATGATTTCAATACTTTTGAATACCATACTTCCAATTATTTTCTCCAATAGAAGGCTGGTAATTCCTTCATATATTTTGCATTATAATGAATGAACATGTGTGGACCGACACATTACCTGATAATTTAGTTGAGGATGCATTCTGAGTGACAAATATATTAATTCCAGAAGCAACTTCCATGCTTTTGTAAACACTCACTAAGTTATCCATGTGAGGGGCAGGGCGAACCTCTGCATAAAAAATCCTCCATAAGACTGAGGCCTAATCACAGAACAAATTTAGTAGTGCTGACACTGGTAAAAAGGTCATGTAAGTTAAAGAACTAGATTTATCATTTTTTTTTTCCACTGAGATATCAAACTTCTTAAGGAATAGCTGAAACAAATTTTGTCGTTTTGCTTCTCTGAAGTAGAACCATAGGACGAATAAGTAGTTATTTTCAGTTGGGAGCAGTAAATGGCACTATAAACCAGTGAGCAAATGTAGAACATAGAGAGAAGGAAAAAAAAATACACTTTAGATGTAGACTAAAGAAAAAGGAAACAAATATCTTGAGGGGAAGAATCCCGGAGACTATTGCAGCATAAAGTAACCTAACAAACTATACCTCAATAGTCATACTATTCAGTCTGTATGTACAACTTCCTGCATTCATTCAGAAATTAAACTTTCTGTTTTGGCTTAACAAAACTAAAACAGAGAATCAGGGTGGGTGCAAAAGATTGTATATTTCATGAAACTCAATCAAGGAGATTTCTTTTTAAGACTCCATCTGTCCTCTCGCCCATGTAGATTCAAATGGTCAGTGTTCTGTAAGACTCATCAAATATGCCCCATTTCAAATACTGATCAAAGTTCAAAAGTTATGACCCCCTGAAGCATAGATATCTAGTCGAGACCTATCCGATGTCGTGTTAGCTGGGAAAGGTCAGCTATGAAGGTACAAGACTTGGGCCGTCATCACCTGAATCAGCCATTCCAAACTCAAAACCGTCTTTCATAATGCTGTACAATATCACTCACTTCCCTGTTACTTTGCGATCTATACTAGTAATTCAATCATGTCTCCAAACATTGATATCCTCAACTTTATAGTTAATTCAAGGATTTTCAGGACAATAAGGTATCGAAATTGGGACTTATTTGTGGAATTAATGAAAAACAAGACCGAGGAACTAGAGTTAGCAATCAATCTAAAAACACAGATCATACTTGAGTGGGAAAGTCATATTAGTCATAGTAACAGTTGTTCTGATTTATCTAAGGAATAACTGTTTAATTTGTCAAGATGTGTGCTCTTTCGGTGGTATGTTGTTTGACTGGTGCGTTTTTTATGTATGATTTATTCTTGTATATTTCTATACAAATAGGAGTTAACTGGTGTGTGCGATTGTGTAAAACTCACCTGAGTAAGTCTAAGTTGAGAAGTTACCGAGAGATTTAAGATGATTTTGGAGGGACTATGATTCACTTATGAATAACTCTAAGATTTTTATTTTATTGACTAATGTATTAGGATTGGCAACAAGTACTTTACGGCAAGGAGTGAGGTTGATATTTGTACAGTAATACTTTGATATGTTGTAAAGACGGGGTACTTGTGTGAGCGGAGGTACTGTTTTCTATGTTGATTTTAATGTGACTTACTGACATAAGATCAAAGAAGTTGATTTTGGTTTACGGAGCCTACGTCTTGAATTCGATGATCGTTGTGAGAATCAGATGGATGACACATATTGACCTGATTGTAGGCAGAAAATTTCCTTAACGTGTTCACAGAACACGTATAGGTTAGTAGGCTCCGGAGTTGAGGAGAAATATGCTAGATGGCTTTTCAGTAGGGGTTATGCTCGATACAACAATGTGTTATGATAAATTTGAAATCACAGGTATGTTTCGCACATATAGTTGAGGAAATTAATGATGAAATCTCTTGAAGTTTACTCTCAGGAAAGAAGTACTCGTAACATTTTAAATTAGAAGTTCTTATCATACAGAAGGCCTCGACGCACGATGAGTGATTTTGTGTGTGTGAACATAGTCGATCGAGCATGCAATCTTGTGAATATATATATACATAGATTCACACTCACTCTAGCTCTGGAGAACTCAAATATATATAATAAATGTCACATATGGAGAAGCGTGAGTGTTTGTATTTGCTTATATTGTAGGCTCTTCTGTCCCTAACAGCCAATAAGATAATAAAGTTTAACAATCATTAAATCTCGCGAATAGCTATATTGCTCTAGGCCCGTCACGTTGTATGTACATATACGATGTGGATCCTCTTTGTGTTAACTCCAAGTTCGTACAAAGTAGAACAATGAAGTATGATAGTATTTCTGTCTTATAGGGGTTAAAAGCCTATTTATATAAACCTCACAATAAATAACATCAGATTCTTCCGGGTGAGATCTCTGTTTCCTAAAAAAACAGAATAAAAATATGTAGCTATTTTGGTTGTTTAAGACTTAGATTATGCTAGGTGTAGAGAGACGTGAGACGATCTATAAATGAATTGGTCATTTTATATAATGGTGCACTTCTGAGTTTCTCTTGCCCCATCTATTTGTCTATGGTGGTAGGACTCACTTCCTACATTTGGCTACTCACTCGTGGGATATTTAATTGATAAGGGAGGACGCATTATAAAGTATGTCAGATGGGCGTACCTACGACAGTTTCGAAAATGAGCTAATTTATATGAGCTTCTCGTCTAATGGATAAACTTTTGATCTAGAGGAACGGAAGAAAGCAAGAAAGACGAGATGAGGAACAACTTATTATTTTCATGATGATTGTGGCAAAGTTTATCTTTTCTGTAAATTATGTAAGTTTTTCTGACATACGTCCAAAACTCTCAGTCGTGCTATAGAGAAACGACGCAAAAGTGTATAGAGTATTAGTTCTTGCCTGTGTTGACAGAAACGGAGGATACATGAAAATAATTTTTCGATGTGGTAAGCCAGTGATGCGACCATGCTACTACATGATTTTGGCTTGTCTTGTTGTTGTTCAATGCGCAGTCGAGTGATCTTTATGTGCTATTGATGGTTCATAATAGACTATCGGCACGTTCCCAGAGGTTTACGCACTGTCCTTTGGCTTCACTTTGTGTCATCTATTTACTCTAGTAGATGTTGTTTTTTAATGGCTAAAAGAACGAGACATCATTCGATGATGGTTTGCGAATCTCTTGGTGAATTAACTATTCTTCATGTTGGTCATCGCTCATGTAGATAGTATGCATCCTCAACTAAATTATCAGGTAATGATTATAAGGGATACACACAAATATAATTTCCAAAACCTCATATTATTGAATTTGGGCGAGAGACATATAATTGACGGAGATTATGTAGGCACCCTGATACATTGTGCGAGATAAATAAAGTTGTGGCACAGTGGTGTTATCTGTGGTCTGCATTGGACAAAATAGTTTTACGTTGAATCAAGATATATTAATCTAGTGGAACTATTTTTTAATTTGCTTTATAAATTAGTTTTTGAACATGCATTAGCGGCATCTAGCATTCACAGATACAATACGTAAACTTGCCATTAACTCGTAGTTCACTGTCTTTATCCTCACATTAGAACTAGTCCCCTAGATTTTCCTTGTGATTGTAAGTGACGATGAGGATCATGGTTTTGCAATTATAATAATTTTCATATTCTTTATAATTATCTTTTAGCAAACATTCTTGATTCTCGCCCAGGCGTACTACACCATCTTTTGCCGGTATTAACTTTTTTTGAACTATGAAGAGCTGTTTCTGTACACGTTTCTCTTTATGCCGAGGCCAGACCAATATATTTAGTGACGGCCAGATAACATCTTGACCCGTGAATGAATGTTGGCGGGCCAGAAAGTTTAGGCCTAACATATTCAGATCGATACGCAATACTTCTCCATGGTTCATAAGTTAGCCAAATCAGCAAATAATGCCTATATGGTCGAACAGTTCGCACTAAAGCAATATCCATTAGACATAGCACACGAAGATTCCTGAGATGTCTTGCTGGGCGGTCGTCTTGCTCTTTCGGTCATCTTCTAATTTCTCACGATTACACAGAAACATATTAAGTGTGAGACTTCATAGCATCAATATCAATAGTGTTTGGTGTGATATGTGCAAAACCAACTCTTAAGAGTAGCATGGGGTGAATAAAGTGGCAATTACTCGTTTCCAAGCCATGAAAATAACCGATGCTATTTTTATTCATCTAGGTTTGGGAGACAAACTTAACAACTTATGCATTTATAGAATATATAGGCCTCCGTAGCCCATGTTCGTTCTGGTTATGGGCGTGCTCTCTCTACTTCAGGCAGTTACAGTAAGTGAAAGTCATAGGAGCAATGGCTTAGGAAGTGTGTTGAAAGATTAATGCTTTGTGGAGCCCTCAGTCGGATCATAAGGCACATATCGATGATAAGTGTGCGGTGGAAATTGCAATCATACAGCCGATGAACTTCACAGAGGCATTAGTTTAATCTCTATGATTAACGGAGAAAAGCGCAGTAGCCAAGAAACTACAATTAGTGACGTTTTGTCAATCATGTAAGTTCATTATCAAGAACAATATGTTGTGATTGAATATCTAATACCTTTCGAAGTTTGTCAGCATGGCATGAGATAAGAAGAGAGGTAGTTCAAAATAGAAGGTGGTACCTGCTATATGTTCACCTCTCAGAGCTATATCTACTTAAGATGAACCTTACAGAGGACGAGATATAGTCGCAACAGGACTTGCTTCTCGAGAAGAGTACGCATTAGTGCTGGCAATAATTATACGAGGAGATTTAGGTGTGTAGGGATGGGGATCAGGGTTAAAGGTCCCACTTGGTAGGAGGAGAGTTGACTGTACGAGCGTCGGTATTCAACGTTACGAGCCATATCGAATATTTGTTTCCTACTGGAGTATTTTTATTTTTGTGGGAGGTTTGAAGCGAAAATTGGATATCGTGCAATAGAAAAGTTCTTTCCCTGAGTCAGCATAATGATGGGATAGAAAGTAGACTCATGTATAATAGGTCAGAGCTGAACTTGGTAGGATCCTTTATTTACGTTATCAATGACTCAGCAAAGATGAGATTCGCGCCTTCTAATCATAGAACGACACGATGATGAGTTCATATTTTATTTCAAGTTGATATATGACTGACAAATTATCGAATAATGATATTCAGATGAGCTAAATGTTAGTTAAATATACAGAATTATTTAGTAATATGTTATTTGGACATGACAAATGGATGGTGATTGGTATCAAATTTTGGTTGATCATATTCTTTGTCTTAGTGTTTAGAGGGTTACTTATCTAGTAGAATGATCTTATTGCTGTAATTGTATTCGTTTGAGTGTGAGGTCTTTGCAGTTATAGGTTCGTGCTATCTTCATTACTTCGCGTAGCACTGTGATTAATCTGCAGACAATTCTGTGAGAAGTCATTTATTATACATGGATAATAGATCTTTTGTTTTATAGCATCAGGATAGGGTAATTCTGCAAATTTTCTCTTAGGAGGTTTTGAGAAGATGCGATATTAAGAGCACAGTGTTCTAGCCTAGGACTTAGCTTACTAATGAACAAAAGAAAAAGCTTGACGAATTTAAATTTCGAGTTTTGTCGTGACAAATGAGGTGTTTTAGAGATTATAAAACGCGAGTTTCATATGCCTTTTTCGTTCAGTTGTTATGTAGCTCACGATCAACTGAATATGATATATATCTACGTGCTTGTACTGACTATGATATTCAGCTAGACTAGTGCCTTGTATGTTGTATTTGTTGGCAAAATACCATGTTAAAGGGTAAGAGGGTGTTAGCCCATAGTATAGCAAAGTGAGATTAATCCAATGTTGCTGATTTTTTGGATAGTGAGATGTTTGAATGGACACAAAGACCTTGCTCTCCTGAACTTTGTTCAAGCCCCTTTAAGATGCAGGTATTAGTATGAAAAATACAAGCACTGCATTTCACCTCCTACATTTGTTGTCTTTCATCTTACTAAATTGGTAATGAAAGCCAGGTCACAGATATGAAAGATATCAATGGCATTCAAGAGAATGAATTAAAAGCAGACTTACAGGCTGTGACAACAAATGAAGACCCAAGCACTGAAAACGTAAAATGCATGAATTCTGAGCCAGGAAGTGGTATTGCAGAGGCAGCCCTGCCAAATTTGTCTTCTCTCAGACCTGAAGGGTCTAATGATCCAGCTGAGAGTAATAAATCAGACAAAAGTGGAAGGATTAGAAAGACAAGTAAAAGAGCCCAAAAGAAGTATGCTAAAAGAAATACAGATTCAGATTTTCGAATTTATGTTGATTTGAATGAAGTATCAGAAAAGTTTATCCAAGAGCAAAACTGTGACAATGGTGACAATGTGGGTAAGACTAGCAAACGGAGTAAGAAGACTCATTTTGGTACCAGCGTGTCTAGGTCAGCACTTGAAGATGTTCAGGCTGTCTCTGCGGGAACAGAAGCCCTCAATTACAGTGAAGGAAATGTGGTAACTGAGACATCCCCCTCAGTAGGTAAGAAAGAAGGCAGTGATGAAGACTTTACCTTGAAGAAGGTTGGAAAAAGGTGTAAGAAGATTGATTGCTCTGTAAGGTCAGAGAAACGAAAGCTCGATCCTGAGAAGGACAAGATGTACAAAGAAATATCTAAAAGACAAAAACAGAAAAATGAGGATGCTATCCCCGAATTGGCCCCTCAATCTGTCTGTATGGCTGATAATAGAAGGAAAGGCTCTGATCTCAGGCAGAACCTGAACAAACCTGGAAAGCAAACTAAGTCATCTGATCAAGAACTGAGTAAGAAAAAGTTGAAAGTTTTATCTGTTGGCATCTTGCAACAGGCGTTGGTAAATGATATGCGAGTGGGTCAGACTTATGTTCCTGCAAAGGAACCACAACTCAATGAAGGGATTCAAGGCAAATCTGATGTCAACGTTCAGGATGATTCATCAGTTGTGCAGAAGCTTCCTCGTCTGATAAATAGAGTAGTCTTACAGAAATGTGAGACCATTTCTAACAAGTTTCAGTGCGCATTTTGTCTTTCTTCACAAGAATCAGAGGTATCCCTTAATTATGCTTGACATTTGTTTTTGGTCACATGATCTCTGTTTCCTTCCTATACCTCGGTATATTTGGACAGCAATCAAGCAATTTTATTTCCGAACCAAATGCAGGCATCAGGAGGCATTGTCCACTACTATAATGGTAGGCCAGTTGCTGCAGATCACGATGGAGGAATCAAGGTCATACACACACATAAGGATTGTGCAGAATGGTAAGTATCCATCTCATCAAAAAAATAATTTTCTATTTTCTTAGTAGATTTCCTTCTCGATTTTTTTTCTTACTACTATCTTTTTGTTTACTGAAACAAGCTTCCAATTCTTGTTTGACCTTTTCTGGCTTTTGTTAATAAAAGAATTCCAAGAGTTCTTGCAATTCTTGTTCACTTGCTAATGAATTTTTACGATGACTTTAATTGGGGTTAGATAAACTTAGAGAGATGGGTTATCTAGTTTAATTTCTAATTTTTTACTAAATATTGCAATCTTATTCAATGTATCCACAAATATATGTGCAGGGCCCCTAATGTCTATTTTGAAGATGAGATTGCAATTAATCTAGAAGCAGAATTAACTAGAAGCCGGCGAATTAAATGTTGTTGCTGTGGAAACAAGGGGGCAGCACTTGGGTGCTATGAGAAGAGTTGTCGCAAGAGTTTTCATGTTCCTTGTGCAAAGTTGATCCCCAAATGTCGATGGGATACTGTGAGTAATATAGATATTTGAGTGCTATGCAGATCTTTGTACTAAATGTCTTTGCTCATATAATTATGTTTTCTCACTTCTTGAATCAGGTTAACTTTGTCATGTTGTGCCCACTTCATGCCTCTTCTAAGTTGCCCAGTGAAAAACCTGGACCACAAGAACGAAGGAAGCAATGTACTCCTGAGGGGTATGTTTGACCTTTTCCTTCAAGTTCTAAAGTTCAGTAAAACACACTAAAGCTTCTCTCCATCACAAATTCTCCTTCTGTGCCTATTCATTCTCTCTTCTCTTTTCCAGGCAATTATCTCAAAGTCGTTGTGTCTCTAGTAAACCAGACAACAGTACTGGTAGAAATTGGAATTTTTGTGTGTCTTCAAAGAAATTGGTTCTCTGTTGTTCAGCTCTCACAACTCCTGAGAGGGTAAAAAAATTCTGCTTAGAGTTTAATTTTGTCTTTTCTTCTTGAGTTTCAAAAGAACTCTGATTTGCATTGTTTTCTTGACAAATGGAATTGCAGGAAACTGTTTCTGATTTCGAGAGATCATCTGGAGTTACAGTTTTGAAAAAGTGGGATACTAGTGTCACACATGTCATTGCATCAACAGAAGAAAATGGGGCATGCAGAAGAACCCTCAAAGTATTACTGGGTATCCTAGGGGGGAAGTGGATACTAAATATGGAGTGTAAGTACCTGTTCATTTGATCACTTGGTCAATCACAGGAATTTCTTCTATTCTCTCCAGTAGTTGGCTTGAATATTTTTAAGTAGTTGGCTCGTATATGACATGCAGTTAGCTTGTATATTTTTACAAAGCGTAAAAGCATCATATTTTAGATCTGTCTATTACTTCTCCATCTAAAAATACTCATATATTCATATCCGCATGTGCTGTGGATACAAAATTAATTTGCTGAAAGAGGCAAAAATTGTGATTTGCTCGTCTTCTGTATATTTTGTGTTCAGGGATTAAGGCTTGCATGAAGGTCATGGAACTTGTTGATGAGAAGCCTTATGAAATTACTGTTGACGTTCATGGGATCAGGGAGGGCCCTCGACTTGGACGGCTAAGATTCCTGAACAAGGTTTGTTACTCCTTTCCTTTGTTATAAAGATGATGACCTTTTGTTGAGATAGACATCTCCTGGAAATTCATACTCTGCTAGCATCTCCTAAAACTGCATCTTAAACAGCTTTTACCATTCTTCGTAGCCCATGTTGAGACACGTCGTTCTAATGATGATAGTGTTCTCTGCCATCTTAACTTTTCCTATGCTTAGAAACTTTAGGTCCTCGAGGTCTCATGTATTAGTTAGAAGACCCTCGTCTGATTGTTGTGTAGATCCCATGGAGTTGTAACATATTCTAAACACTAACAATATTTTTAAGTTTATTCAGAACAGTAAAGCTTTCATTTAATTTGGGGAATTCGATGAGTATCCAACCTATGATAATAAAAGTGCACGGATTTATGAAACACAAGATTGTGTGGTAACATGTGACCTTGGATCTTTTATTGACAAATGTTTTCACGTGCAGCAACCAAAGCTTTTTAATGGGTGTAAGTTCTATTTGATGGGCGATTTTATAACTTCGTACAAGGGATACCTACAAGACCTCATAATTGCTGCTGGAGGAACAATTCTTCATAGGAAACCTATTGCGGAGGACCAACAACCCTCGTCTGGTTCGTCAACATTTCAGACCTTCGTAATTTACAGTCTTGAGCTGCCCGACAAATGCGATCCGAGCAAGAAAGCTACAATTTTCAATCGCCGCCGGTCTGATGCAGAGACCCTGGCAAGTTCAACTGGAGCCGAAGTAGCAAGCAATTCATGGCTGTTGGACTCCATAGCAGCGTGCAATTTACAAAATCTTGGTGAATAATATATCTTTTGCAGTTCCAGGAGCCCTATGATTTACAAACTTCTTCGGAACTAGCTCTTTTCTTATGGCTTTTAATATGACATGTATAAATACCTTGCTCATATTTTTACATGTTTGCTGTAACATAATTTTATTACGCAAAATCTTGTCGCTGAGCAGTGTAAACTATAATAAGACAAAGTGGTAAGAAGGTCAACTGTGGTAGATGATTTATTGAAATATATGGTTCCCATGTTAGTGCAGGCACAATTGCTGCTACAAGTGTGTTATAATGATGATTATAGGTTCTTAACTGAGCCATAATCATGGAGTTTAACAAGCCAGATTGTGCGAGCAGTTAACATACAACAGCTAACACTTGGTGAACGGGTTAAGTTATAATTGTTAGTATCGGCTTTGCCATTTGGAATTTAGAGCATCAATCCCTCTCGACTATATTAATCCACACTGCTTTGAGATGCCGGCATGCATGTAATCCAGCTATTAAGTTAGAATGATGCAGTCATCCAATTCACCCTCCTTTGAGAGAAATTTCTGAGTTTTAGTCGGTTATTACCTTTTCTTCTCATGCAAGAACAGAGGATTCTGCGGCTTTGATCTCAGCTTTGGGTTCGACACGCTCATTCTTCTTGTGCCCATACTTCGATATCTTCATGTTAAAGCTCTCGAACATGCGTTCCAGTGCTGAAATCTTCTCTTCAGAATCCCCGGGCTGTTCGTCCCCTGAGACCATCCGTTGCCTGAAGCTGCTGCGTATTCTGGCAAGGCCTGCTCTGACTTCCTTCCCCAGTTCCTCCATTGTCCCAAAAATACCAATGTTTTCATCTTTTGCATCTTTTAACTTTCTCTTTAAGGATCGATACCCTTCAAGCGACTTGACCAGTTGCTTTGAAAGTTCCCTGTTTCTCTCTTGGAGCCCTGCATTCCCTTGAGTCTCTCCCTTACCATACTTCCTCTCTTTGTGCTCGTCCCCACAAGTTTGTACTTTGGCCAGCAACATCTCGTTCTGCGCTTTAAGATCATTAATAAGCTCCTCCATGCCACTCAATTCGTGAACCTTCCTTGCAAGCTCCGACGCCATGATCTCCTTCTCCTTTCCCAAACTTGAACACAACATTTCGAGGCTCTTTCGTGCAGCCAAGCTCGCATTGAGCTCTTTTCTCAACCTAATTTCTTTCTCATCTGTCAGCGGTTCATCGGGCTTTTTGTCCCTCGGTACATTACGCCTAAGATCTGTGTTGCACCGCCTAAACTCCTTCTTGGTGGCAGGAGAATGAGATTTTTCAATCCGGGATTTCACATCATCAATGATCTTGATCATTCCAGCCACCCTTTGCACCTTCCGGTCGTCGTTGTCTTTAGTCCGTGCCTCGTTATGATCTTGGATAAGCTTCAGTAGCAGCTTAACATTTGTTGCGATGCCTAGAACATCATAGAGAAAGAATCATACAAATAAAATGATTACTTAGTCCAAACTATTTACAATAAGCAGGAAAAACTCTGGATCACCAGATAACACAAAGTTTCTGTGCTTTGTACGTATATGAAGAAGATAGATCATCATTTTCCTACTGTTTCATCCATTTCATCATTAAGAACAATATGACAAAGAACAGTGGAAATAATATTTGTGCTTCTGCAATTAAGAACCAAATTAAACGGCGAATATTTCGTGTTTGATATTCGTTTTGGGTTATTTACCATCATTCATGGTCATGACTCTTGATGCTAACCGTCATAACTAAGTGGTGTCTGCAACCAGGTCATGCACATGGAGTTAATTAGCACCAAACGCTGCGAAATCTAAATGCGAAGAAAAGAAGAAGCATCCGGTCACCTTCTAAAGAATAGTCTTCATGCCTTTCGCTATGACTCGTTGTAGGAGGTGCCAGGTCCGGAGACGAAAATGCTCGAGAGCGGTTCATGCTAGTTTGTCCAGAAGATGAAAGAAGAAAGAAATAACTGATCTACAAGAGAAAAGGCTCTGGCGGGATATATCCAACCACTAAAAACGAAATTGGAAAACGATGGATATATGGAAGAAGAAGTGCATCATTTCTTTAAAGCCTACAATCATTAATTCTGACGTATATTGAAAGATCCAGGAAAGAGAGATGCTTCTGCACTTCTCTCTCTCTCTGAGAAAATTTATTTTTCTCTCTCTGTTCCTGTCCGTCATATTGGCATGTTAGCCCATTTTAGAGTGATCGGTTTTCTGGTTGAAAATTATGCGCAGCTATTGGGTGTCGGTTTGACGCTGTCGTTGGTTCTCCTTGCTTTTGACCTTTCGTTTGTTATAAAAATGGGATATATATAGGTCCTTATTATTGTGAAGCTCAAAGGTACTCTTGAGATTTGTTCTTTTAACGGGTGTTCGAACCAGTTTACACGCACTAGGATTAATCTTGGAGTTTATCTCGTCTTTCCGATACACACAAACTGAATAATTATTGAGTTAAAAGTCTTAGAAATAATCTCAAAAAATTGATAGTATCTAAGAGATTTTGAATTGCAGACTTTAGAAGAAGTGTATCAGCAAAATTCAAACCTTAACTACGAGACCAATACCGTAGGTGCTATTTGATTTGCGTGTTGATATAGGATCCATTTGGGATTTGGTCCAACTTTTAATAGGAAATAATGCCTTTATATAATGTGCAGGCGAAGTTTGAAGGAGTTAAAGCATTAGCCTCGGACTTTTCATGCGGTGGTCTGATAACATCATAGGCGTAGATATCAGAAGTTCTCAACATGGTAATCTCACACGATATTCGAACATAGCGGTGCTGCAGTGGCTTTTTTGTTATTGTTTTTTAATTTTTAATTTTTTTCCTGACTTGGCATTTTTAATTATGTGACGTGGATCTGGTGGAGTGACCTGGCAGTCAGCTGTACATGGGATGACCCGGTGCACAATACTTGGTTCTGATGTGGCTCTAATTGTACACTCAGCATTTTCCGTTCTAGACTTAACCCTGGGAGATGGAGGGATCCATATGTCACCATCGATACCTGTATGTCGAAGGAGTGCATTGCTCTATTGCAGTTATGTGCCTCATCCAGATTCAAGCTGAAGCAAATACATGCTTTTTCAATCAGACATGGTGTCTCCATATCCAACCCAGAGATGGGCAAGCACCTCATCTTCACCATTGTGGCCCTCTCAGCTCCCATGTCTTATGCCCGGTGCATATTCTCTCAAATCAAGTGTCCCAATATTTTCACATGGAATACCATGATGAGAGGCTATGCTGAGAGTGAGAACCCGAGTCCAGCCGTCGAGCTGTACAGCCACATGCGTATATCCTCCATAGAACCTGACACACACACGTATCCTTTTCTTCTAAAGGCTGTAGCTAAGTTGACTGCCGATAGAGAGGGTGAAAAGATACATTCCACATCCATAAGAAATGGGCTTGAATCATTGATGTTCGTTCAGAACTCGTTGATTCATATGTATGCTGCTTGTGGGCATGCTGAGAGTGCACATAAAATGTTCGAGTTAACGCCTGAAAAAGATCTTGTTGCTTGGAATTCTGTGATTAATGGCTTTGCGCTTAATGGGATGCCCAATGAGGCTCTGACTCTTTTCAGGGAAATGGGTTTGGAGGGCGTTCAGCCAGATGGGTTCACTATGGTAAGTTTGTTTTCGGCTTGTGCTGAGCTTGGAGCTTTGGCATTGGGGAGGAGGGCCCATGTGTATATGTTACAAGTTGGTTTGAGTGCAAACATGCATGCGAATAATGCCCTTTTGGACTTCTATGCTAAGTGTGGAAGCATTAGAGAGGCACAAAAAGTATTTGATGAGATGGAAGAACGGAATGTGGTTTCTTGGACTTCTTTGATAGTTGGGTTGGCTGTTAATGGGTTTGGCGAGGAAGCACTTGAGCATTTCAAGGAGTTGGAAAGAAAGGGGTTCGTGCCTAGTGCCATAACTTTTGTTGGGGTCCTGTATGCTTGCAGTCATTGTGGAATGGTGGATGAGGGGTTTAATTATTTTGAGAGGATGAAAGAGGAATACAAGATTGCACCTAAGATAGAACACTACGGCTGCATGATTGATTTGCTGGGTAGGTCAGGCAAGGTGAAAGAAGCATACGAGTATATCCAAAACATGCCATTGAAGCCAAATGCCGTTGTTTGGAGGACCTTGTTGGGAGCATGCACGAGTCATGGACATCTGGCTCTTGGGGAGGTTGCAAGAGCCCAGCTTCTACAATTAGAGCCTGGTCATAGTGGGGATTACGTGCTTCTGTCAAATCTCTATGCAGCAGAGCATCATTGGTCAGATGTGCAAAGGGTTAGGAGGTCAATGCTTAGGGAAGGGGTGAGGAAAACTCCTGGTTATAGCCTTGTTGAGTTAGGGAATAAGGTCTATGAGTTCACCATGGGTGATAGGTCTCAACCTCAAGGTGAGGATATATATGCGATGCTGTCGGAGATCACAAAATTGTTGAAATTGGAGGGTTATGTCCCTCATACAGCAAATGTGCTTGCAGACGTAGAGGAGGAGGAAAAGGAGACTGTTTTGTCTTACCATAGTGAGAAAATTGCAGTTGCTTTTGTGCTCATTAATACAGCTCCAGGGACCCCAATTAGAGTAGTGAAGAATTTGAGAGCCTGTGCAGATTGTCATTGGGCTATTAAACTCATATCAAAGGTTTTTAAGCGAGAGATTGTTGTGAGGGATCGTAGTCGGTTTCACCATTTCAAGAATGGTTCTTGTTCTTGTAGGGATTATTGGTAGCGTATGAGGTTATTAGACATACAGGAGAGTTGCAGGAGAGTTGGACATACAAGACTATGTAGTAAGTATTCAGGGTATAGTTGCTGGGTTGACTTGTGCTGCAGTAATCTCTGGGATTCTGCTCCACAAGATATTCGGTTCCTTTTTCTTTTGCCTACATCTGAAGTGTGTGTTTTTTTTTTGTCTGTGTTCTCCATTTGTTCACCTGCTTATAGTGCAAAATGACAAAATTTGCTTCAGCTATTCCCTAAGAAGTTTGTTATTTCAGTGGAAGAAAAATGATAAAGCTAGTTCTTTAACTTGCATGGCCTTTTTACTAGCGTCAGCACTACTGGATTTGTTCTGTGATTAGGCCTCCATCTTTTGGAGAATTTTTTATGCAGAGGTTCGCCCTGCTCCTCACATGGATAACTTAACAAGTGTCTACAAAAGCATGGAAGTTGCTTCTGGAATCAATATATTCGTCACTCAGAAGGCGTCCTAAACTAAACTATCAGGTGATATGTCAGTTCATACATGTTCCCTTCGGTATCATCCAGATGCACATGGATTAAATTTTACATGCATGAGGACATGTTCGCCAGAACTAACACTTGCATATCTTCTATCTTTCTGAAATAAGTTTCAGTTAGTCATTTCGACATAATTTCTTTGAGCATATTTCTGCATAATCCTCCTTTGGTCATTATTTTGAACTATGGAGACTGTTATAGTGCTGTGCCACAGGATTCGCACCAAATAACATCTTGACCCGTGAGTGAACGTTGGAGGACCAGGTAGAGAAAAGCAAGCTGAAGGTGATGATAACCACAGGGAACAAGATAGTAGAGGAGAGAAAATAGTACCTTGAAAGGAAAAGGGTCAAGAAAAACATTTAAATTCAACATGAAAAATACCATGAAACCTTCATTTCCGGCCAAGAAGAGGGTTCAAGTGCCTCAGAACCCTTTTCCAGAAACCCAAGCAAGGCTAGCTGGATTTGAGGATGAATTGTGTGAAATTGCTAAGGAAGAACCTAGAAGAAGTTCGACCATTCTGTTCCATTCCTTATGTTTTGCTGCTTTTTTGGATAGTGAGATGTTTGAATGGACACAGGGACCTTGCTCTCCTGAACTTTGTTCAAGCCCCTTTAAGATGCAGGTATTAGTATAAAATATTCCAGCGCTGCAGTTCACCTCATTCATTTGTTGTCTTTAATCTTGCTTGTGTCATTTGGCTCGTACTAAATTGGTAATGAAAGCCAGGTTGCAGATATGAAAGATATCAATGGCATTCAAGTGAATGAATTAGAAGCAGCCTTACAGGCTGTGATAACAAATGAAGAACCAAGTACTGAAAACGTAAAATGCATGAATTCTAAGCAAGGAAGTGGCACTGCAGAGGCAGGCCTGCCCAATTTCCCTTCTCTCAGACCTGAAGGGTCTAGTGATCTGGCTGAGAGCCTGAGAGTAATAAATCAGACAAAAAGTGGTAAAATTAGAAAGACAAGTAAAATAGCCCAAAAGTATTTTAAAATAAAAGAAATACGGATTCAGATTTTCCAATTTATGTTGATTTGAATAAAAATTTCAGAAAAGTTTATCCAAAAGCAAAATTGTGACAATGGTGACAAAATGGATAAGACTAGCAAACAGCGTAGAAGACTCAGAACCTGAGCAAACCTGGAAAGGAAACTACACAAACCCACGAGAACTGGTTTACCCAAAGACTATAAAGAACAAAAGAATCCCTCTCCAACCCGTGTATGTAAGCACAAACGCAGACAAGACAATAGATCGTAAATTAGAAGCCAACAGCAATGTTGGGGCATCAATATATGAAAACCAAAACCCACAACCAGCAAATTAAAAATCCGAAGAAGTGAGATCATTCCCGTCTTCAATTTTCTTCGATGGAGAGTACTGCAGGCTCGTTGAAGAAGCTGGAGATAACTCGGCACCCGCAGGCATGTCTCCAAGAGCAGAGACTATCCGGTGGATAGTTAGGGAGCGAGGTGGTCTAAAACTAAGTGATCTCTCGGTTTTGGAGAAGACGCTCGATGATTTTGAAAGGATGAGATACACCAAAGCCTGGACGAGGACAAACATGGCAACCTTCATGAGAGTCGTGTGTTCTAAGCTGCTTTCCATCTGGGTTCTCTTAAACTGACTTAATTTGAAGCTGATTGTACGTACACGATCGAAATTTGGATTGAGAAAGAGATCAAAGGATCATGAATTGGGTTAGCAAAGATCACAGCAGTCATCCTTTATATAGACAGAAGTCAGGATCACCAGATTAGTAAACCTGCAGCCTCTTTGACTAGCCGCCTCAAAACAAGTTACACGTGAAAGCAAGACAAGGTAATGAATCGAATGAATACTACGTTGAAGTTTCCGAAGAGTTGAGGGTGGGAACTGGTCAATTTTGACCGAAAACTTAGGTTTCCAACGAATTGCCCTTCTCAAGTATAGAGAGTCAAAGTCCGCCAAATACTAAGAGCAGGGAGTACTCGGAAGATAGCTTTTTATTTGTCTATTCCTGAATAATTTTGATGTAATAAAAGTTGCCCAAAATGAATAAAGTTAGACGGGTTTAACTAATTATGTGTTCTGAGATCATCTTGTACTCTTTAAAGTGTTGTGCCACGTCCAACTTTTTGCACCATATTTCGTGAAGTTCATGAGGAAAGAGAACTGGAAATCTGAAATATATACGAGACAGATAATATGGGTTTCTCCGCACTTGGATGTCACTGGTCTTTTTTTTTTTTTCTTGAAAAAACCATTAGATATTAAAAAAAAAAAAGCAGAGAAAATACAACTAAATATCATCACAAAGAGATGATACTAGCGGGAATACTAGAAAGCGGCACAAAACCAAAAACAAGAGCTAGTGAAGTCCACTTAGCCAGAAGGTGAGCTTGCCTATTACAACATCTAGGAACCCATCTAAAAGACCAAGAAGGATGCTGACAAAGCTCCTGACGGAGAGAAACAACCAAGGACTCAATCTGTCAGCAAGCAAGAAGAGAAGGGTTGTTTAGTTCAGTGCAAAGGAGCTGAGAGTCAGACTCAAAGATAACCTACGGCCTGCGATTCTCCAAAGCAATTTTCACTGCTCTAACCGCAGCAAAAGATTCACCAACTAATGGATCCATAGTCTTTAGTCGTTCCATGTACACAGTACAGAAGGAACTAGAAGAGTCTCGACAAGAGATAGAAAGAGCCATTACAACGAACAGCGACGTCAACGTTCATTTTCAACCACCCCAAGGGGTAGACACCACCTACTATTGGTCATTTGCTCTTTGTAAGATCTCTCTTTCTTTTTTTTTTTTCTTTTTCAGAAGAGTAGGTAGACCGTACTTTCCATCCGTTTTCTGAGGCTGTAGACAAACAAATTGAATAAGTAGCTGTGGAATCCCACGAAAAAAAATGCCCATCATCAAATTACATACTAAAGACCACCATTGATTGAAAAAAAAAAAAGCATACTACAGACCATAATGAACTGAAAAGTCTCCAACATTCCCTTGTAAGACTTTGGGATATTTCCAGCGACTTTCCTTCTAGCAAAGTGCCCCCATGAAGGGGCTGCTAAATAATTTTCGAGGCCTTAGATAAGTCAAGGAAGTATTTTAGTTAAAGAAAATAAAAAAATTAAACTATAAATTTGTTCTTTTATAAAAATTACTAATTAAATTTTTGTATTCAAATTTAGCGAATAAATAATTTTTAATAGATAAAATTGTTAAATTATTTAACCGATTATTTTGAAATATAGTTGTTCGTAAATAACTTTTATAATCTTGAATTTTGAAAAACTTATTTATACATTTGCATTTGTAATATAATAAGTAGTAGTATATATGCAATAAAACAATCTAGATCTTTTTTTTTTTATGCAAGAAGTTGCTTTGTAATATTGTTTAGCAAAAAAATAGAAAATACTAGCTTTGAGAAACTGATTTGCTTAGAAAAAAAAAAATGTTGTATGATTTTTTTGTAGTTTAGCAAAAAGAATAATCTACCAATTAGATAATTTGTATAATTAGAAAAATGATTTATGATAATTTAATTTTTTAAAAATTTGTGACAGTTGTGATGTTAAATTTTAAAAAAAGAGACAGTAAAAAAAGTTAATATATAGACTTAATTAGATTGTTATTGCTCGTTTCTAAATACTCTTACTTTTTAATTTTGTAAATTAATTTTTAAGATATTCTTATTTTGTAAGCTTTTATTAAGTTATATTCTAAAATTTTAGGTTTTTTTTTTCTCAACTTTAATTTTATAAAAAGGTCCTTTCTATTTTCTAGATATACGAGGCTTTCATAAAATACTATTTTGTTGCATTAACTGTATTCTAAAATACTTTTGCAAAAGCCCGTGCCCTTTTCAATCCTGCTTGGCCGTATATACCTCTTCAGTTCACAGTTCCATGGCACAAAGTACAAACACCGTCTTCTTATTCTTCCGGTCTTCTCTTGCAGCCATGATCAGTGCATCTACAAGCGGGAGAGGTTCGAATTGACAGGGAAGAACACTACAACTGGAGCTCTGGACGGTTTTGATTTGCTTTTGAGTTTTTCTGAAGAGCACTCTTTTACGCGAGCAGAGGCTCCCACATCATCAGAGACCGAAGGCGAAGAGCACATGAAACAACCGAAAAACGCTGACAATAGAGACATCAATGTTTCTCTTCTGTATGTTATTTTCTTAGAGCTTATGGACCTAGTGAAGAACCCTGTGGTTTATCTGGTAGAAAAAGTTGAAATGAATGAGCAAAGAATGAAGTGCGACTGTGCGACAGTCCGAGTGACTAGAACTGCGGTGTGATATATATATGCTTCATTTATAGTGCTGGGAGAGATTCAATTTTAGCTTCCAGAGCACGGGCTGATGATGATACATAAGAGATGGCTAAGAGGAATCCCAGCTTATTCTGATTCAAGGCTTAGAATCAATGCTATTGTATTTTTTATCAATCGAGTGTCATGTACATTGACACAAATGGTTTAACCATGGGAGTTCTTATTTCACAAGACACCTGATACAAGTTGTTACGAAGATGGGGAATGACTAGTGGGCCAAAATGCTTGGAGGGCAAGCTGAAGACCAAGCTCAGTTGTTCGAGTCAATGCCCCCTCGCATATTCCCAGATGGTTCTCACTAGTTTTGTGGTTCAATGGCTATATATAGTTAACTTTTTCAAAATTTTCTTTGACCATTTCTAGCTTTTGGTAACGAAAACAATTCCAAGAGTTGTTGCAATTCTTGTTTGCTAGAGTCACTAGCTAGTGAATTTTTACAATGATAATAAGCTTTGGGTTTAGATCAACTGAGAGAGATGGGTATGTTTGACCTAGAGCTTTTCTCCATCACAAATTCTCCTTCTGTGTCTGTTCTTTCTCTCCTCTCTTTTCCAGACAATCATCTCAACGTCATTGTGTCGCTAGTAAACCAGAAACCAGTACTGATAGAAATTGGAATTGGTGTATCTTCGAAGAAATTGGGTCTCTGTTGTTCAGCTCTCAAAACTCCAGAGAGGGTTAAAAAATTCTGCTTATAGAGCTGAATTTTGTCTTTTTGCTTCTAGAGTTTGGAAAGCACTCCGATTTCTATTGTTTTCCTGACTAGTGGAATTGCAGGAAACTGTTTCTGATTTTGAGAGATCATCTGGAGTTACAGTTTCAAAAAGTGGGATCCGAGTGTCACCATGTCATTTTACCAACAGATGAAAAAGGGGCATGCAGAATAACCCTGTAAGTACCTGTTCATTTGATCACTTTGTCAATAACTCGAATTTCTTCTCAAATAAATTCTCTCAAGTAGTTGGCTTGAATATTTTATAAGGGCATACAAGGGGTACATACAAGACCTCATAATTGCTGCTGGAGGAACAATTCTTCGTGGAAAACCTATTGGGGAGGATCAAAAAACCTTGTCTGGTTCCTCAACATGTCAGACCTTCGTAATTGACAGTCTTGAGCTGCCGGACAAGTGTGATCCGAGCAAGAAAGTTACAATTCTCGATCGCGGCCCGTCTGATGCAGAGACCCTGGCAAGTTCAACTGGAGCCAAAGTAGCAAGCGATTCATGGGTGTTGGAATCCAAAGCAGCCTGCAATTTACACAATCTAGGTGAATAATATATCGTTTTGCAGTTCCAGGAGCCCTGCGGTTAACAAACTTCTTCGGAATTATCTCTTTTCTTTTGGATTTTAATAAGACATGTAAAAACATTGTGCTCGTATTTCTACATATTTTCTGTAACATACAACATCTAACACTTATGAACGGGCAATTTAGAGTTTCAATCGCTCTCGGCCATTAATCCACACTGCTTTGAGGTGCATGTCATCCAGCCGCGAAGTTAGAGTGATGCAGTCATCCAATTCACCCTCCTTCGAGAGATTCAGCAATTATATACATGACTATAAAGAGCAAACATCCAAACGAGGTATTTCTGGGTTTTAGTCGGTTATTACCTTTTCTTCTCATGCAAGAACAGAGGATTCTGCGGCTTTGATCTCATACTTTGATATCTTCATGTTAAAGCCCTCAAACATGCGTTCCAGTGCTGAAATCTCCTCTTCAGAATCCCCGGGCTGTTCGTCTGCTGAGACCATCCGTTGCCTGAAGCTGCGTATTCTGGCAAGGCCAGCTCGGACTTCCGTCCTCAGTTCCTCCATTGTCGCAAGAATGTCAGTTTTTTCCTGTTTTGCTTCTTTGAGCTTCCTCTTCAAGGATCGATACCCATCAAGCGACTTGAGAAGTTGCTCTGAGAGTGCCCTGTTTCGCTCTTGGAGGCCTGCATTCCCTAGCAACTCTCCCTTACCACACTTCTTCTCTTTATGCTCTTCCGCACAAGTTTGCACTTTGGCCCGCAACATCTCATTCTGCGCTTTAAGATCATTAATAAGCTCCTCCATGCCACTCAATTCTTGAACCTTCCTTGAAAGCTCCGATGCCATGATCTCCCTCTCCTTTCCCAAACTTGAATACAACATTTCGAGGCTCTTTCGTGCAGCCAAGCTCGCATTGAGCTCTTTTCTTAACCCGATTTCTTTCTCATCTATTAGCGGTTCATCAGGATTGTTTTCCCTCGGTACATTACGCCTAAGATCTGTGTTGCACCGCCTGAGCTCCTTCTTGGTGCCATGAGATTGAGATTTTTCAATCCGGGATTTCACATCATCAATGATCTTGAACATTCCAGCTACCCTTTGCACCTTGCGGTCGTCGTTGTCTTTAGTGCGTGCCTCATTATGATCTTGGATCAGTTTCAGTAGCAGCTTAACATTTGTTATGATGCCTAGAACATCATACATAGAGAACCAGACAAATGAAAAAACTAACATGGGCAGGAAAAAACTATGGATCACTAGATAACATATAATGTTGCTGTTCTTTTCACGTATACGAAGAAGATAAATCATTTAATTTCCCTACCGTTTGATCCATTTCATCATTGAGAAAATATGAAAAAAATCATGAAAATTGTTTGTTTTTCGTTTACGATTTGTGTTTTGGGTTATTTACCATAAATTCATGGCCATGTCTTCGATGAAAACTGTGATAGCTAAAGTGTGCAACCATGTCTTTCGTTGGGGGGCAGCCATTTAGTTTAGCCTCAATTGATGTTTTTTTAATAAAATTAAAAAAAAAATGATGATGTGTCACTAATGTTTTTAAGAGGCAATGACGTGGCATATGATTGGGTAAGTGACGTGGCATTTTGTGGGGGCCAGAGGACACAAGGCATCATTTGATTGGTGTTGACGTGTTTATTTTGCCACGTCAGCATTTACCGTTAGGTTTTCAAAGGCAAATGGACGGAGGGCATATATTGGAATAGAGTTTTACCTCAGGGGTATAAAAATGACTTTGTTTATCACAGGGGCATATCTGCAATTCGCACATACCACAAGGGTATGGGATGCATTTAAGTCTAATCTTAAGGCTTTAAAACATAAACTTGTACAAATTCCAAAACAATACTACTCCCGCCCGCATGCCATCTAAGTTTGATTGACATCTTCAAAAATCGCTAAAGGTGGGGAAAAGTAACAATAGAGGGTGTTTGACAACTCAATAAGCAGAAAATAAAAATATGTATTCTTTTCTTTAAGTAGAAATTCAGAAAAAATAAAATAGCTTTATTAGAAAATCCCCTTTGGCATTAACTGTAAGCCACATTTATCCCTGTTGTGCAACGTCTTAACCGGCGGCCAAACCGAATTAAATCAACAATAAGTAGAGTTTGCCCTACTAAGACTTAGCCACGTACTCTAAGTGTGTGTGTGCGCACTATAGAGAAACTCACATAGAAACCACTCCGAGGAAATGGGTGCACTTAAACAGTAACAGTAAGTTGGTATCAACAGCAGCAGTAACAGTATCAATAACATAAGTTTGCAATAAAACATTATTTTCCACAAAACCGTTTATAAAAACGTATTCATCATTTTCGAAGAAAACAGTATAATAGCTTTGTTTACCTGATTTGTTTCAACAATCAAACCACCCTAGAATCCACCTGTTGTAACAACCCACAAGAATCGAATAAAATCGAGAAACGCAACAATGGCTGAAATTGACTTAGAGAGAGAGAGAGAGAGAGAGAGAGAGAGAGGAGAGAATGTCCCTTTTATAGGCGAGAGAGACTTGAATACAAGCAAAAACTGTCCAAATTAGAATATCATCATACGTCTCTCCCATTATTGCCATTAGTCTCCAAAACACATAGAAACTTTGAGAAATAATCGTGAAAAATGAAAAGCCTCAAAAATCAAACGAAAAGGTGCTAAAACAAACGAGAAATGGAAGAGAGAGAGAGAGAGAGAGAGATGAGAGAGAAACTGTAAGGTCGAAAACGGCAGCTAGGGCAAAGAAATTGTAATTCTTCAGTTTGGGAAAGAAGAAGATCAAAACACACCGTTTTATTTAAAAATTAAAATCAGCGAAAACAATTTAAATAAAATAAAACTTCACCGTAATAGCAAAATGTTTTTTTTTTTAAAAAAAAGAGGGTTATCTCAATCTCAGTCTGCATGAGTAAAAAGGAAGGGGGGGGAAAAACACACGTTCCACTGCCAATATCCTCACTTCTATTCATTAGAAAGCTTTAATTTGGCCCTGCCACAGCCTTCTGACACCATTCTCACGATGTGCAAGACGCCGCCATTTCACGAATGGCTTCAACAATTGCGCCTGTTCAGCCTCTCGTTGCAACTAGAATGATGCAAAGGTACACCCACCATCATGCTTACTTATATCCCCCAAAGAATCTGCAGAAGCTCCGTTACTGTAGCCAGAGCAGCACAAGTCAATATCTCAAGATTGGTCAAGCAAATTTCTTTCCGCTTAGAATTTCCTGCCTAAGGATATCTGGTCACTTGCTTCAACACTCAACTGCACACCAAACTTCATTGTATGATTCACCCAAAGCATGCCCCCACCCTCAATTCCTCTCCAGAGACGATGCCTATGACCAATAACCCATCTTGACAGAGCAATCAGCATTTGCACCTGCCTAAATATGTTCATGTAGAATTTTTATTTTTGGGGGAGGGGGAAATTGCTAAATTTGATTATTGTATATACAATTATTTATAATCATGATTTCGCTAATATGTGAACTAAATAAGCTTCATTAAGAAAGACATGAATATAGAGACTGACGAAAAGTAAATCAAAATTTACTGCTAAAAATTTTGTATTGAAACACTGAACATCAAATTAATAATTACTTTGTATTGTATAGATTTAGAAAAAGAAGAAACGGGTTAGTAGTAGCTTTGAAAGCAATTTCGTTTTTTTGTTGGTTGCTTGTTGTTCGACAAGCTCAATGAAAATGACGAACTAATTCAGAAGCGACATGCTTGGTGAAAATAAATAAAGAAGATCCAAAAGTCTATAAGAGAGTTTGAATTTAAACTTTGGTTAAAATTCAACATGTTTGAATTTAGACTCCATTGCTCTTTGGGGTATTGCAAAATTCCAACTTGATCCCCAGAGTAATTTTTCGTCCTGATTAATCCCTAATGAATTTAACATTTTGTATTTGGTCCTTTTCATCATTGAGGATAGCAACTGGACAGAAAATGTCCTATGTGAGTAATGAGGGTCACATCATTGGCAATATGTATTCATCATGTGTCCCTACCTCCCAGATGGTGAGGTTGGTACTCCAGCAACTGGTCCCGCAGAGGGAGCTAGAGAGGGGGTTAAGCAAGGGCAAGGCCACAAGAGCCCGAATAAAAGTCAAACTCGGTAGGCCAAAGAAAGTAAGGAAGCGTGCTACGGATCAGCCTCAATAGGGATAATTTGATGTGGAATCAAAAAATCTAGATGGGAGGCCAAGATACGTGGTGAATACAAATTAATAGTGACGTAGCCCCTGTTACCCACGTATGACATTTCCGTCCAACTATTATCCTTAGATGACAAAAAGGACCAAATACAAAATATTAAATTCTTCAGGAACTAATCTAAGACGAAAATTAACCTAGAGACCAAATTGGGATTTCGCAATACCTAGAGACCAATAGAGCAATTAAGTCTAAAAATTTTAAGGATTGATACAATAAATAAATTGCTCATGGAGAGAAAAGGGAAAAAAAATGATAACTACATAGTTGTTCTTGATATGATAGAAAATCAAATAAGTCCTTCAACTTTTAAACTCATCAAATTAGTTCTTAAAATTTAAAATCCATTAAGATTTTAGTTCCTCCGCCATCCTTAAAAAATAAATGATTTTAAATCTCAAGAACTACTTTGATGAGTTTAAAAGTTTAAAAATTTATTTAATTTTCGTGCAACCTATTGTATTTATTTCAAAAAAAAAATAACTAAAAAGACACTCACGAGTCACATTGAAATAGAAAGAAAAGAAAGACAGCGAGACGAGGTTCATGACTTGGGACAACTTAAAGAAAAGTGACTTAGCACAACTCACAAAAAGAAAATGCAATTAGGACATATTCACCTGTATTAACTTTTAAATATCTAATTGTAATTTATTTGGTTTTTTTTTAAAAAAAAATGATTGGTTTTGAGATGGTGCGTCTGGGCCCACACGTTTTAACCGCACAGTGTAATTGCACTTGAAAACTTCCCAAAGTTATTGCTTTTAAGATTGGTTTCCGTTTTTCCATTTTGGGAGGGCGGCGGTCTGTCTCCGCCACTGCCTACCATCTACAACATGTAAGACAAAATCACATGTGTAGCCACATCATGACCCATCATATATGAGCATATCGATAATTTTTCAGCCAGCGGACAGACTCCAGAAAGGCAAAGGCATCCTCACCAGCTGAATGAGAAGCATGCTAAGAAGGGACAGTGACCTTCATCAGTGGCAGCACAAGTTACGAAGCCCTGTACCAACTCCTGGTTTCCATCAAACTGCAGCTGACTGTAGAAGAAAGCACCTGCGATTAATCTTCCAAATAAGTACCACAACAAGAGGGCATGTGTGTTCTAACTTCCACAGCATACCAGTTGTAGCATTCCGGGGTAGCTTCTGTCTTCTGGAAATGCTCCTTGTAATATACTGTTAAATTCAGGACTAAAATTTTTAAGTTTTAAAATTAAGTATTTATTATAGGAATAGTATAAATGTAAGGACTAAAATTTTTAATTTTAAAATTTAATGACTTATTATAAAAATAGTAAAACTCAAGATAAAACATAATTTTTCTCTTATAAATATATTAAATGCAGATAATTCCCAAATGCTTAAGTGGTGTTGGGGTGGAAATTTCTACCCTCATTAAAAAATTATAAAATAATCTCTCTCCTTATCAATTTATTCTTTTTTATTATAATATTCATTTAAATCTTCTCTCTTTTCACTTTTTCATCAAATCCCATAAAATATCTTTACTTTTTCACAGACCCCAAAACTTCCAAAATTTCTAACCCTCAAAATTTTTACTCCCGAACGCCCCTCAATGATTTGTCATCTTTTTTTTTTCTTCCTTGGCATTTTTTCTTTCTCCGGTTAGAAAAGTTGAAAAGGGAAAGCAGTGCTCTGCCTAATTTCGCATGTGTTAGGTAGCTTTTCGCGGCCATGGATTTATGGAACCCAAACATTTCGATTATTTGGGCAAATGGCGTGGCATATGATTGGGCAAGTGACGTGGCATTTTGTGGGAGCTAGAAGACATATGGCATCATCTGATGGATGCTGACGTGTTTATTTTGCCACATCAGCATTGACCGTTAAGTTTTCAAAGGCAAATGGACGGAGGGGCATATATTGGAATGAGTTTTACCTCAGGGGTATAAAAATGACTTTGTTTACCACAGGGGCATATCTGCAATTCGCGTATACCACAAGGGCATGAGATGCATTTAAGCCTAATCTTAATGCTTTAAAACATAAACTTGTACAAATTCCAAAACAATACTACTCCCGCCCGCATACCATCTAAGTCTGATTCTTGACACGTGCTTCAAAAATTGCTAAAAGTGGGGAAAAGTAACAACAAAGGGTGTTCGACAACTCAATAAGTAGAGAACAAAAATATGTATTCTTTTCTGTAAGTAGAAATACAGAAAAAATAAAATAGCTTTATTAGAAAATCCCTTTTGGCATTAACAGTAAGCCACATTTACCCCTATAGTAGGGTTGTGCAACGTCTTAACCGGCGGCCAAACCGAATTAAATCAACAATAAGTAGAGTTTGCCTTACTAAGACTTAGTCACGTACTCTAAGTGTGCACTAAGGAGAAACTCACACATAAACCACTCGAAGAAATTGGTGCACTTAAAAACAGTAACATAAGTTGGTACCAACAGCAGCAGTAACAGTATCAATAACATAAGTTTGCAATAAAACATTATTTTCCACAAAACCATTTATAAAATTGTATTAATCATTTTCAAAGAAAACAGTATAATAGCTTTGCTTACCCGATTTGCTTCAACAATCGAACCACCTTAGAATCCACCTGTTGTAGCAACCCACAAGAACAGAAGAAAATCAAGGAACGCAACAATGGCTGAAATTGACTTATAGAGAGAGAGGAGATTGATGAGAGAGAAACTATAAGGTCGAAAACGACAGCTAGGGCAAAGAAATTGTGATTCTACAATTTGGAAAGAAGAAGATCAAAACACATGTTTCATTTAAAAATTAAAATCAGCGAAAACTAGTTTAAATAAAATAAAACTACACCCTAATAGCAAAATGTTTTTTTTTTTTTTTTTTTTTTGAAGAAACCGGGTTGTCACAATCTCAGTCAGCATGAGTCAAAAAAGGGGGAGAAAAACACAATTTTTTTTTTTTTTTAAAGAAACCTGGTTATCACAATCTCAGTCTGCATGAGTCAAAAAATGGGGAGAAAAACACGTGTTCCGCTGCCAATATCCTTACTTCTATTCTTTAGAACGCTTTCATTTGTCCCTGCCACAGCCTTCTGACACCCTCACGATGTGCAAGACGCCGCCATTTCACGAATGGCTTCAACAATTGTTCCTGTTCAGCCTCTTGTTGCAACTAGAATGATGCAAAGATACACCCACCATCATGCATACTTATATCCCCCAAAGAATCTGTAGAAGCTCCGTTACTGTCGCCAGTGCAGCACAAGACAAGATTGGTCAAGCAAATTTCTTTCCGCTTAGAATTTCCTGCCTAAGGATATATTTGGCCACACGCTTCAACACTCGACTGCACACCAAACTTCATTGTATGATTCACCCAAAGCATGCCCCCCCTCAATTCCTCTCCAGAGACGATGCCTATGACCAATAACCCATCTTGATAGATCAATCAGCATTGCACCTGCCTAAATATGTTCATGTAGAATTTTTATTTTTGGGGGAGGGGGGAATTGCTAAATTTGATTATTGTATATACAATTCTTTATAATCATGATTTCGCTAATATATGAACTAAATAAACTTCATTAAAAAAGACATGAATGTAGAGACTGACGAAAAGTAAATCAAAATTTACTACTAAAAATTTTGTATTGAAACACTGAACATCAAATTAATAATTACTTTGTAATGTATTGATGAAGACAAAGAAGAAATGGGTTAGTGGTAGCTTTGAAAGCAATTTCGTTTTTTTGTTGGTTGCTTGTTGTTCGACAAGTTCAATGAAAATGACGAACTAATTCAGAAGCAGCATGCTTGGTGAAAATAAATAAAGAAGATCCAAACGTCTATAAGAGAGTTTGAATTTATACTTCGGTTAAAATTCAACATGTTTGAATTTAGACTCCATCGCTCTTTGGGGCATTGCAAAATTCCGACTAGGTCCCCAGAGTAATTTTTCGTCCTGAATTTAACATTTTGTATCCGGTTCTTTTCGTCATTGAGGATAGCAATTGGACGGAAAATATCCTATGTGAATTATGAGGGTCACATCACTGCTAATCTGTATTCATCATGTGTTCTTACCTCCCAGATGATAAAAAGGACCAAATATAGAATATTAAATTCTTTAGGAACTAATCTAAGACGAAAAATACCCTAGAGACCAAATTGGGATTTTGGGATACCTATAGACCAATAGAGCAATTAAGTATAAAAATTTTAAGGATTGATACAATAAATAAATTGCTCATGGAGAGAAAAGGAAAAATAAATAAATAAATAACTACATAGTTCTTCTTGATATGATAGAAAATCAAATAAGTCCTTTAAATTTTAAATTTATCAAATTAGTTCATAAAATTTAAAATCCATCGAGATTTTAGTCCTCCACCATCTTTAAAAAGTGAATGATTTTAAACCTCAAGAAGTAAGAACTACTTGATGAGTTTAAAAGTTTAAAAACTTATTTGATTTACCCACAACCTATTGTAATTATTCCAAACAAAAATAACTAAAAAGACACTCACGAGTCACATTGAAATAGAAAGAGAACAAAGACAGAGCGAGACGAGGTTCATGACTTGGGACAACTTAAAGAAAAACAGTGACTTAGCACAGCTTACAATAAAGAATATGCAATGAGGACGTATCGACCTGTATTAACTTTTAATATCTAAACTCCAGAAAGGCAAAGGCATCCTCACAAGATGAATGAGAAGCATGCTAAGGAGGGACAGTGACCTTCATCAGCGGCAGCACAAGTTACAAAGCCCTGTACCAACTCCTGGTTTCCATCAAACTGCAGCTGACTGTAGAAGAAAGCACCTGCGATAAATCTTCCAAATAAATACCACAACAAGAGGGCATGTGTGTTCTAATTTCCACAGCATATCAGTTGTAGCATTCCGGTGTAGCTTCTGTCTTCTGGAAATGCTCCTTTTAATATACTGTTAAATTCAGGACTAAAATTTAATGACTTATTATAAAAATAGTATAAACTCAAATTAAAAAAATAATTTTTCTCTTATAAATATATTAAATGCAGATAATTCCCAAATGCTTCAGTGATTTGCCATCTTTTTTTTCTCTTCCTTGGCAGCTTTTTCTTTCTCAGGTTAGAAAAGTTGAAAAGGGGAAGTAGTGCTCTGCCTAATTTCGCATGTGTTAGGTAGCTTTTCGCACCCATGGATTTATGGAACCCAAACAATTCGATTATTTTTCTTCGTTTTTGAGCAAATTTAAAACTTGAGTGTTGGAATCACAAAAAATTTTGAAATTTCTTTTTACAAGCTCGAACATTTTTTTTCATAATAAAAATCCTATCAAATCATCTTTCCACTCTTTTTTATAAATTTCAATAAATCTAATCTATTTTTTATAATAGCAATTTTTGTAGGAATCCAAAGATATGCTCATATAGCCTATGGTCATATGAGCATATAATGCAAACATGGTAACATGTTTAGTTGGCATATTTTTTTTTTTTTATAAACTCTTAACACTTTGTTTACATATTTCAACATCTTCTTACAAACTCAAACATCTTTTTCACAAACAGAAATAGAATTTAAGCTACTTATGATTAAAAAAAAAATTAACAACAAATTTTCTTAAGCATCCAAGCAAAGTTGGATAATTTTTCATAAATTTCAACAACTTTTCATACCGTCTAACATTTTTTTACAAATTTCAACAATTTTTTTATAATCTCTAATAGAATTTATACTGCCTCTAATGAAAAAAATTAACAAATCCAAA
This sequence comes from Morella rubra, assembly GCA_003952965.2. Classification (NCBI taxonomy): domain Eukaryota; kingdom Viridiplantae; phylum Streptophyta; class Magnoliopsida; order Fagales; family Myricaceae; genus Morella; species Morella rubra. The sequence goes on from CM025855.1 coordinate 31,993,208, forward strand.
TATGTTAAATATAAATAAATTTTAAATACATCTTATACTCAGTGGTATTCGAATATTGCAAATATATCCTTTAAAGAAAGTTGAGTTTGTGTCTATGAGGTAAGCTTTCTGTTTAAAAAAGTATTCTCATTTGTGTCCATTTAAAAACTAACGGAAAATGGTAACCGTGGCATAAGTTAATCATGTGTGCACGAATCAAAAAAACATTGTGTGTCTTTCTGGACGCACTATCTCTACATTAGAGGTTTAGTCAGCGTCATGTTATCTATTAAACCAACCAAGTATAAGGTGTGCAGAGACACTTATTTTATACTGTAGGGAGCTGAGATAATAAGTCCAAAAAGACTCACAACGCTTTTTGATTCGTGCATATCACGTCACTACTTCTTGTTAATTTTTTAAACAGACAGAGAGGATGATATTTTTTAAAAGGAAAGCTTACTTAGGAATACAAAATCAACTCTTTTTTTATTATAAGATATATTTACAATATTCAAATACCGCAGAATATGAGATGCATTTAAGCCTGTAAATAATCTCCCTCCGCTGCATTTATTTATTCCCAGACGAAGATCCAACAGAGCGTCGAGTCACACTTCACCGAGGATGAGACTTGGGCGGTCTACTTGATTTCGTCGCGTCGTCTTGTCTCATCTTGGATGCAGCATTCTCGTCTTCTTTTGTTTCGTGCACCAGCGGGCACCGTCTCCCTTCTGCTTGGACACCCTGGCTCCAGAGGACCATACACTGACCCCACCCCTACAACCCCACTTGCACCATCATCTCCCTCCGCCCTACCGCTTTTCACTTTTGAATCTTGCAATTCAAACTTCTTTTCCTTTCGGACCAAACTGCCCTCCGGCCTCCTGTCTCTCACCATCTTCAGGTAATTCTCCATTTTTGCCATTCTTGGTGGGATGAAGCTAATGTGTTACTGCAATCTATGGAGACCTAGCACTGGGTCCAAGACATTTCAAACCCATTTTTTGGATTTGGATCTCAATCTCCCCTACTTTCTTAAGAAGCCTTATGATGCTTCCAACACGTCGTACTCCTACATTTAGAACAATCACATTACAAATAAGGAGAGCAACAGAGAAAAAGACAGTAGTCATGGCGTTGAAGTCATCAGTTGAGTCATTTATGATTTGTTTGGTTGTCTTACAGTTGTTTGTTAAATTAAGATTCTTTATAAGTTTCTCTTTCTATTATACTATACAATTTGAAAAGAAATAAGTATAATAGATTAAACTATTTAATGTTGTCTATATTTATTCATGTAAATTTTTTAATAATATAAACATTACAATGAGTGTCTGTTTCTTTTTAAATTACATGATGTAATTCAAAGTAGAAAATTACATTGAATTTTAATCAATTATTTATCATTGAAGCTGAGGAGTACGACAAGACTTGCCCGCAAAACAATGGCAGGACATAAAGAGAACCTGGTTCTTTTTTCGTGGTAAATTTCATTAACGTTTGCTGCTCGTTTATTTTAAGAAAAAAAATTGCATCAATGTCTGAAACCACTCTAATTAACTAAAATGAACATGCGGATTGTTACGTACCTACATTTAACTCGCACCTCATTGAAATATTTACCCTATACGTGTAAATATAAGATGGACGTTTTGGTAAATTGCTCACAAACTCCGAAGGATACTTGAAGGAAAATCCCTCTTTTCGTAAGGAGATGGAAATTTTATTTTTATATTATTTTTCCTGGGTAAGATAATATAATAACTATCGTATTGCTTCCTTAGGAAAAAAAGAAGAAGACGGGCTGGTTAGGTAGGACTTGAAGTATGAAAGAAAGGGATACGCATAAAGTAGAGGGGGGAAGCGGCATTAGCATTGATCCTTCATCCTTGTACTTCACGACATATTTAAATATAGGTTGAAATAGCTAAAAAAATGATAAAAAATAGATTTTATGTTATTATATAAATATTTATATAAAACATATTTCGTGTACAAACGGTACATCGAGCCCCCAAGTTTTAATATATTGAAAAGGACCCAGATGACTACCTCCATGTTCATGATTGGATCAATGGAGTTGAATTTGGTTACATTTATCGTGGAATGACGGAATGATGTTTTCTTCTAATTGGTGTTATGTGTTACTCAAATTAAAATAATACCAATTCTTTTATTTAGATGGCTCTTGGTCAAGATGAGTGAACACATCGCTGTACAAAGAAGACACAGAGTTGCTTTCAATATCAAAATGTCAAAAAAATAAAATAAAATTATGGTATATTTAGTGAACTTTCAAACCAATTGGCCTGCTTATTGAAAAATATTTTGGTATGATAATGATAATAGATAGTTCAATCTTAGAAGGAACGTCTAAAGGGAGTTTAGCCCACGGTTGTGTAATGTGTGTTTTATTAGACGTTTAGGATACATAGTTGTTTATTTATTGTCTCAAAGACAAATTGGGTCCTAAGATCATCACAATCATTGTCTGGATGGTTGACAAGTTTGAGATTTTTATTTTTTTTTTGTTTATGTAGGGTAGGTAAGAAGATATGTTCAAAACAAACACATGGAAAAAGGCTTTTTATGAAATCAAAAGAGAAAAAAAAAAAAACTTTGTCAGTTTAGAATTTGGAGTTACAATTCATTAAAAAGTTGTTTTTACATATGTTTTCTCTTAACAATGATTATAGTTGTTATAGTCTTATCATTTTTTCTTGTGTTGCCAAACAAGGGCTAAACAAAAAAAGAAATTCAACCTCAGTCAATTTTATAGGCATATATCCACTGTTTTTTTAAGCTTGTCTGAAATCAAAATAAATAATTAAGAAACAAAATATGATTTGGCAAAGATTAAAGGGGAAAGAAAGAAAAGCATAAATTAGTGGGAAAAAGATACAAACAATGTCCCAAGGTAATGGAGAAAAAGCTGTACAAGCGGGACAGAAAAGGAAAAAGGAAGAGCACAGAACAGCGCACAGGCAGCACTCGCAGACGTGAGTCCAAGCTTTTGCTTGAAAATAAAGGGGTATTTTTGGTAGTTAAGTTGTCATTACTTTTCTAAATCCCCATGTTTTTTTAACGTTACCTCTGCGACAACAAAAACAGTGGAACCCAACTTAATTTACAAGTGCAGCCCATTCTCCTGGTGATTTTGATTCTTGAACATCATCGCCTTTTTTGGCTGTTTCTGCGCTCTCTTGAGTCCGGTGTTCATAATTCTCTCATGGGGTCCCTTGCTTTCTGTAATTTGTAACGAGGGCGCTTGCTTATAAAAGCTGAAGCCTTTTTGGAGATTGAAAAATGGGTCTCAGCAGACCTCACAAAGCTGGCAATGGGGTCTCCACCAGATGGGTTTCCGTCTTCTGCATCGCCAGCTTCTTCTTGGGTGTTCTTGTTGTCAATAGGTACTTTATCTTCCTTGGGAAATGACTAAGATCTTGTGTTAAATGGTCAACTTCTAGATTCGCTGCTCTTTCTAATGGAAGCACCTATGATCTTCTGTGCAAATGGGTTGCCCGCCTTCTGCTTCTTTTTTTTTTTCCTGGAGGTTGTGATGCAGAAAACGTGAAAATGTTGTCTTTTAGCTGAATCGATTTGACCCATTGGTTTCTGTCTTTAAGTTATGTTGCGGTGGTGGGTGTTCTATATATATATATATATATTTTATCTAGATGCATGAATTGGTAAATGCAATTAGTTGTTGGGATAGGATCCCTTGTGCTGATTTATTTGTGTCGTAGGATCTCTTGGCACTATAGTAAGATACGTTATAAATTTGATGCTGCTTAGCTCTGGACAACGGTGAACTTAGTTCAATCGGCCGTAGTACGGACAACATATTGCTGCATTATCTTAGAAGTTGGTTTTTGTAATTAAAGTTTGATTTCGGGAGCTTGCTGTTGTTCCCAAGTCTGAGAGCAGCAAAGTGCAACACATGGGAGTTAAGGAAAATACAGTGATTGAGTGAAATGCAGTTGTGGAATTGGTTAAAAAGCTGATATTTTGGATGGACCAGTCGATGACATAAAGGGAAAGGAAGTCGAAGTATAACCCCTAGTCAAGTTCTGGTATGGTAATGATCATTGACATATAATCCAAGCCAACATTCGTTATGTTAACGACAAGGGGTGTATAATCAGAGGCCTATTTTCTTTTCCAATCCACCACTTCTACTAGGAGTAGGCTCTTCAGACTAGCTGAATATGAAGTGGTCTTTTAATGCAACATTGAAATGGTCCTGAGGTGGTGGGATCGTCCCTGATGTTAGAACCTCTAGCACATGGTTGGAGATTGATAATCGGTCTACAGCAGATGAAATGTCAAAGAATGGAGTTGTCTCTAGCGAACCGAACTAAAGATCAATGGCGTTGTGCAGAGACAATTTAGTCATAGTAATTCATCAACCCCCACAACCTTTATGTAGCAATTATATCAGTTAACCCCATCTGTAACGACCCAAGGAAAACACTAGCCACATCTATACTTTGACTTCAAAAGGACTAGTCAAGGTTGCTCTTGAAGCTCCTTAGATAATTATAAGGCACAAGTCCAATTCAACCTAGTAAGATTCCAATTTAGGACTTGGTCATCTCTCATTCCTTTCTCTTCTCCCACTTCAAGTGGGATTCGGCGTATTACAATCTGCCCCTTTAATTCTTGGCGTCCTCGTTAAGGCCCATTAAGCCCACATTGGTGGTTACTAAGACCATTTTGATACCATTTGTAACGACTCAAGGAAAGCACTAACCACATCTGTACTTGGACTTCAAAAGAATCAGTCGGGGTTGCTCTTGAAGCTCTTTGGATAATTATAAAGCGTAAGCCCAGTTCAACCAAGTAAGGTCCCAATGCAGGACTTAGCCATCTCTTATTTCTTTCTCTTCTCCCACTCCAAGTGGGATACGGGGTATCACACCATCCCTATAATCTGACACCAAGATGTAAAAATGTGATAATATGGCTTCATTTATCTTCTTGCAGATGTGCTGGTTTTTATGTGTTTAACAGTTGTAATGGATTATCTAGGACCACTTAATTAAGTGTTTCATATTGAGGTCACAAGCATCCAGTAGGAGCTCACTGAGTAACATCTAAAAGTAGTAGCTCACTGCCTTGCAGTGAACTCCATGACAGGCTCATTTACCCTATGCTTGGGCTTGAGTTGTCCGTTGATTCCAACCCTTCTTTGTCGACTGCTGAACTGTTTACTGACCTCCAAGATGATTGCTTCCCAAATTGGGATCATTTGGTAGTGCCAATGGATTGCATATGCCAGTTTTAAACTAGTTGTGTCATATTGAAGTGAAGTCATAAGGGAACTTATGGATCAGGATCCTCTCCAATTTTGTGCTTGAATTGGATTGTTTAATTCGGAGAGGTAGACACAGCATATGAGTTCTACAGGTGTCTATCTCTCTCTGAATTGGACAATTCGGGCAACAAATTGGAGAGGGTTTCTATCTGGATCTTATCATACCAAACAAGACATTGGATTTCTACATTTCATCACCTGCTCATCTTTGTGTCCATTTTCCATATGATTAAACTTGTTACATTTGTTGTTGAAAGATTGGTTCATTTCAGAATTCTGTTATCCATTTCCACATCAATCGATGAGTTGTGTATGTCTATTTCACAGGTTTTTGGGTATTCCTGATCCACTTAAAATGGACGAGGAGATTTCATCAGTTAGTAAACATCAATCAAGAGCTCTCCATCCCATAGACAACTGTGGGAAGGCAAGTCTCAAGAATATCATCATCACAAGCTCCGCTCCATTATTAACGCATCCTGATAGTTTCTTCATGTTATTACAGGATGCTTCTGTTCAGGCAGGGGACATCTTTTCTCAAGTTTCACAAACACATGATGTAATAATGTAACTTTCCATCTCCCTTGCTGAGTAATTCTTTATTGAATTCTGGACATAACGTACATATTTAATGCACTTTCTATATCACATAATGTTGTATATGACTCATTCATCTTTCAATTTGTTCAGGACATTAGACAAAACAATCTCTTCATTAGAGATGCAGCTAGCTGCAGCTAGAGCTGCCAAAGTTAATGATGAGGATGGATCTCCAACAGTTACAAACTCAGGAAGTGCACGGTTGAAGGACCGTCAGAAGGTTTTCTTTGTTATGGGAATCATTACTGCATTCAGCAGCCGAAAACGAAGAGAGTCAATCAGAGAGACATGGATGCCCCAAGGTTCAGTCAATAACTTAATTGCCATCCCATCAGATATAACATTAAATAGATGCGGAAGTAAGCTTATTGCCCAGACTCTTTTGTTGTCTTTTAATTTTAGGAGAGGGACTAAAGAAGTTGGAAACAGAGAAAGGAATTATAATACGGTTTGTGATAGGACACAGGTGATATTTCTTGAAAGCATGAAGAAAATTGTGTGTCCCACATATACTTGCTTTATTTAGTAATCTTGACAAACTATCCTGGTTTAAATTTGGTGGCTTTTAGTGCAACTCCAGGTGGTGTACTAGATCGTGCTATTGATGCAGAAGATGAGCAACATAAGGATTTCTTACGACTGGTATGGTAAACTGCTTGATACGAACTTGACCTGTTATTGCTAATCTTCATTTTATTAGACCTGGAACAGAGAATGACCTGGTTAAGGTCATTTGCTCACCGATTCAACTAGTTGGTCAGTGTTTAACATGTGGTTTAATTAAAAACTTCAAATAACAGCAAAATTGATAGTCATGTCGAGATTCCAAAATTCCATTTCCGAAATATGGTAAGAAAAGGTACAACAAAACATTTGCAGTGCCAACAGTGATTAGAACAGTAAAAGTAACGAATGAATGTCACCAAATTTTATAGACGTGCTTATTTCAATTTCCTAACTGTAAACCATTCATAGAAAGCAAACACATTTATGGTGCATTTAATTTAGTGTGGAGATTCGGTGATCCTATGTGTATTCAATGTGCATTTCTACTGGTATTTGACGATTGAGTCCTTGCCTTTTCTGTCGAATTAACCATTACATGATTTAAAATTGCCATATTTTAACATAAAAGAAGAAATATTGCTGGTTGATGTTTCAATAAGCCATCAACGATCCAAAGTCTGGGTTAAATGTAATTTACATATTATTACCAGCTAATAGTCCAGTATAGATTGAGACATAAGGAACTAACTTTAAAATACCTGGTCCGCTCTCCATAATGATTAGATTTAATAAATTATCCTTTGTTTAAAATTTATTCACTGTGCTTATACAGAGTTACTTCTTTTTGCAGAATCATATAGAAGGGTATCATGAATTGTCCTCAAAAACTCAAGTTTACTTTACAACGGCTGTTGCTAAGTGGGATGCTGACTTCTATATAAAAGTTGATGATGATGTCCATATAAATCTTGGTTGGTTAATCTCCGTTCTAAACTGGGTGTATCTATCTTGCAAAAAGGGTGCAATATATTGGGAGTTTCTTATTCTTTTTTAATATTTTACAGGCATGGTTGGTTCTACCTTGACCCGCCATAGATCAAAACCACGTGTTTATATTGGTTGTATGAAGTCTGGACCTGTCCTGTACCAGAAGTAGGCTGTCATTTTTTTGTCCTCTAGGTTTGTCGAGTGTTTAGCTATCGTTACTTGTTGATGTCATTCATCAGAGGTACTTTTGGCTACTCAATGTAGGGGGGTTAAATACCATGAACCAGAGTACTGGAAATTTGGTGAGGATGGAAATAAGTACTTCAGGCATGCAACAGGGCAAATATATGCAATCTCCAAGGATTTGGCAACATATATTTCTGTTAACCGGTAACTTCTTGCTGTATAAATCATTATCTAAGTATAATACTGTCACCTATTGACACGTTTGCTCTATAGGCACGTACTTCATAAATATGCAAATGAAGATGTCTCATTGGGTTCTTGGTTCATCGGTCTTGATGTTGAGCACATTGATGATCGGAGCCTCTGCTGTGGGTCACCCCCTGGTAAGATGCTTGCATATATGCACCTTAATTTTTAAACTGTCAAGTTCCTTCCTTGGTTCCCCTTCAGTATCACTTGTTTTTTCGAAGTTTCACATTTTGATAGGTACAAGTTACTTTTTAGTGGACATATGCAAAAAGCAAAACCTAGCATCAAGAATTTAAGCTTGCCGCCACAACTTGTTTTTCTTTTCAAATTGATTTGGATATTTACTTACCACCATAATCAATATAACAAGTTCACGCACTTGGTCAAAACATCCATCGGAATTACCCACATGGATGCAGTCTCATAAGAAACTGTGATTGAATTATTTGATGCTGTAAGTTTGATTTCTGCTGACAGATTGCGAGTGGAAGGCTCAAGCAGGAAATCCTTGTTCTGCGTCGTTTGACTGGAGCTGCAGTGGCATTTGCAAATCAGTAGAAAGAATGGAGGAGGTGCACCAGCGGTGTGGGGAGGGTGATGAAGCTATCTGGCACACAAGTTTCTGAAACATCTCTGTTGATTGTAATTTATGTGTGTGATCAAAGGGGTGGGGGTCTAATTAACGCACACTATCTGCCCCATTTTTGTTGTCGCGGGACAGTAGGTATATATAGTCGAGTAAATTAATCGCTGCACATATAGATTCTTCGAGTCAGAAAATATGAAGCAAATTCTTTCTTCCAAGAAAATTATCTGCCTAACCAGAAAATCCCCTATAAACTTATCAAAACAGCTTTAACCAAATAAAGACTACCGGAGTCATTTGCACCGCCAGACAAAATGCCCCTGGGCGAAGCAAATCAAATTGGACCCATAAAGATCACCTGCAGCAACTCGGTAGACCAAGGCCATGAGCAGGCCCCATTTGGTTTTCAATGTACGGTTTTCAAACTCATCGTCTCAAGTCAAATTCCACTTGCGGCTTAATTCATCGAATTCGAAAGAAAGAAAATATAGGCCATAAATGGAAAAGGTGATTGAGGTCCCAGCTAGTGTGAAACAAACCTTAGTGCAGGCTTTGGATTTGGACTTGACCGGTCAATATTCAACCAAGGAAATTTTGAACCAATCGAAGTACTAAGACGGGTAGTATTACTCGTTTTAACAAGTCCCGGGGCTCGAGGTCTAGTACCGTATAGCTCTTTCTAAAAGAGCAGTGCTTTAAAATACTTGGTTTGTTTCGGCTGCTAGGTTAGCTAATGAAAGGTCGAGTACTGGGTTTAGGTTAGATATGAAAGGCGGAAGAATAGAGAGTCAAGAAGAGAATGATCTAAACACATGTTCTTGTTGGTCGGTGTAGTGGGTCAAGAAGAACTCACCCTTTTGTCTCTGGTTCACACTAATCCATTTGCTGACCAATGTAAAACCTTAAATGCAATTGAAAGGGTAACAAATTGTTAAACCTCACAACAAAAACTTGAAGAGCTTTTTCTTTGGTTTAAATAAACTTTGCACTACCAATTATTGATTTTAGATAATTTGCACTCTCCCTTGAAATTTGCGATTAATTTGGATGAAAAAAATTTTAACATGGGAAATGACAATTTTATTTCTATAACTTTTTTGGTTGTAACCATTCTATAAGTATAAATTGTAATTTTAATGGATGTTGCAAAGTGTCCAAAATTAATAGTTGATTGGTACAATGTAAAAAATAATAAATAAAGGTGCAACATATATTTGTCCCCTTTTTTTTCTTTCCATGTTTTTCCTCCATTCGCAATCACCCGGTGAAATTAGAGGGGGAAAAAAATCAAAAGGAAAGGGTTTGCTTCTGATTTCAAGCAGATACTATTGTTAACTAGACTCCACACTTTCGAGCATGTTTCCATACTGGAGATCCGATCAAAACTACACGAAATCCGATCATCATGGTTAGCATATTGTCAAACAATTCCTTGAAAAATCCATATTTGTTAGAAAATCCAATGGCTCGTTTGTCATGCGGCGTCAAATACACGTGGGAGGCCTTGTAATATTTCATTACGAGTATGGGTAGTCCCCATCAGGTTCATGTATACGAAAAAAAGAACAAAGGAAATCTGGGTTGCTGTGGCAGCCGAAATTCTGCAGCCAACACATCTAAAGAGAATCACAACGGGTCTACAACAATCCTAGAGGTGTATCCTTTTTTTTTTTTTTTTTTTTTTTTCTGAAAGTGATGTACAACAATGGACTGTTCAAGACATACTGTAACTAGGCAATGTGCTTCATTAAGTTCACATTTTATTTTCAGTGGGACCTATTGTCAATCACGTTCATGGTCCTTCTTCACCGTCAATTAGGCACCTCAGCTGCCTTCTATTGTCTTCTTCTTCACAAAACGTCCATATCCTCAAAATTCCTTACCTTTCTACCTTTCCAAAAGAGAGGCTGTGGACACCTCCTATACAAACGAGAGATGAGGATTGTTTAGGGCATTTTCAGGCTCCATTTCATCATATGGGTCCCAACTCCCATTAGCAGCACATGAAAGAACTCGCCGGCTTGAAAAATGGGTTCTTGGATCTCAAACAGTACTCATTCCCAAGTCCCAGAAACCGCGCAGCTCATGCAGTCGTACAGAAGGGAGCCGAGAAAAGCGCGCAACTTTTTTGTTTTTTTTTTGGTTCACGGAACTCGTATGCATAACTTTGTATATATGACTATCTGGTAAAGAAAGTTATTTTAATATCTTGGGTAATAATTTTTTTTAATAAAATATTTTTTTGTCCACTTTCTGATTAAAAAATTAACGAAAAGTAGTACCTTGACATTCTTTAACACATTTACATGAATAGAAACGCGCCACATGTTATCTGAGCCAATTTTTGTCACGTCATATACACAGTCAACTCAAATGCTACGTCAGCTTATAACGTATTTGGTTTTGATTTTTTTAATGATGTGGCATTTAAGTTGACTGGATATATGACGAGGCGTAAATGGGCCTAGATGACATGTGACGCATTTTTATTCGTGCAAATGTGTTGAGAAATGCCACTTCACCAAGGGGCGTCTCTGAGCATAGGCAGCCTAGGCGTTTGCCTAAGGCCTCTAAAATAGGAGTCTCAAACTTCCTGTTTTACTTAATATTTAATATGTTATATGCTTTAATTTAAATATTTTAACCTAACAAAAGAAAAAATAAGTCTCAAAATATCCGTTAAACTTTTTGAAATCCTCATTTAATGCAAAGAAAAACATAATTCAAATTTCAAAGGTGATGACTTCTAACTTTAAAATTCAAAAAAGATTATTGGACTTCTCAATTTTAAAATTGAAAAAAAAAAAAGACTATCGGACTTTTAACTTTTAGCCATTTTTTAATTCTTACTTTATCCCTACTTTCACTATTCTCTTCAACAGCGTTTCATTATCTTTCTAATTTTAAAATCTCAAATCAGCCATAGCTCTTTTCTTCCTCACCAGTGTTATTATTCTAACCTTTCAACTTTTAAATTAATTTTATATTTTTATTTTATATCTGTTGTAGCTATCGCTTTTTTATCTAGAGAAAATTTAGAATTTGAGATTAAGTTGAGTACTGTATGGTTTTATGTTAAATTTCTATTTGTGTTGATTTTAGTTATTATTTTTCAATTAAGGTGAGATATCTAATATGTCTAATAGAAAATACAAATCTAGTTATTACAAGTTAAAATAAAAACTAAAAAAACTAAAAATTGAAAAATTGAAAAATTAATATAAGTTTTTCAAAAATAAAACCAATGAAATCATATTTAAGATTAAATGGATTAGCTATATTATCAATTGAAAATTATCTATTGATAAATCTTGACTACAAAGTTTTGATAATTAATTTTGCATCTCAAAAAGAAAGAAGAATAATTTTTAACTAAAATTTATTGATATTTTTAATTTTAATATAATAATTTATAATTTATTATAAAATATCTCTTTTATGATTTTGCCTAAGACCCCATTTATCTTTGAGACGATCTGACTTTACTACTTCGCGTTAGTTTTTAAAACAGAAAGTAAACGGAAAGGTATTTTGTTAAAAGAAATATTAAGCATATCACATAAATACGAGGTGAATTTAAGCTCTTTTTTTGTTTTTTTTTTTTCCTTCTACCAGCAATACGAAGTCTGTACCACAAACAAGACTTAAGAACAACTGACATGAGGAAAACATGTAGAGGTATATGATTACTACTGCTTGAAATGAACGGTGGTCGGTTCTCTACGTCATTTTCTGTACGCAACAAATGAAAACTTTTGTGGGGGCTTGCTACGTACGGCCAATTTTGCCCTGTTGACCCACGGCATGTTTCACGCTTTTAATTAGGTTCTCAATCTCTCTAACTGGGAGCATTTTGTATATATCATTTGGTTGGGTTTACCTACTTAATTTTATTAAATCCTACTACTTGTCTCTTTTATAACTTAACTTAACCGGGCTCGATTATGAACTGCTTAGGGGACTAATTTGAGCAATTAAATTATAACATAGCGTTTACATTATTAAAATTTTATTTATTTTTTATTTTTATCTAAACATATTTTAAAATTTTACTTTTACTTTTATCATTCATTCATCAATTTCAATCCCATCTCGTTTTAACACCAACAAACAGAATTTTGAAAGTAAACACTACGTAATTTTGAACTTCATTAAGCACCATTTGCCTTTCTTTAAAAGAATTGGACAAGTTGACCTTTTGGAGCTTTGGAGGGACATTAGGTTGTGTGTTTCAATGGTATTAGCTGGCTCTCGTGGAAAGGTGCTTTTGACATTTGAATTGAGAAAGGATTGAGTGCCTAACATGTTGAACTAAGTACAGGGGGGAAGTTTCTCAGAAACTGACAAACAAAGAAGGAAGAGCAGGAGTTTTAGATTATACACGTGTAAACTAGAGGTAGCACATGTGATTATAATCCCAACGCGTGAATATTAAGGCTTATATTTTCACTTTTAGTGTATAATAATCATAGAAAATAAAGTGGTCGACTTAAAGTATTATTTATATTATAATCCAATAAATTTAACTTTTCAGGTTAAAAAAAAAAATTCCACCGTACTATATATAAACGAAGACGCTTCCTTAATTACCCTTTTAACTATTTTCAAGGAAATACCAAAAAAGTCTGGTCAATTTGTTGAATAATAGTTCCACTATGAACAACTTAAAAGTTTGGTGGAAGAAAATGACCATTTTAGACTTTTCGTTTCGTTTGATTTGCTCGGTCTAACCGAGAGCATTTTTGGTCCAAATGGACTTTCTCAACTTGTTTTAGGTAACGTTGAGCTGGTAGTCATACGAAGTACACTTTTCTATATTGATCTGTTCAATAATATAAAGTCTCTCCAAAGGTACATACTTATTAAATTAGGAAAGGGACACTGATTTGTTCATTTTGCTAACGCTAGTACCTCGAAATGTTGGTCCTCACAAGGAAGCATTTTCGTCTTAACAAACTTAGGGGTTTTAGATGTCTATGAATTTGAACCTTAGTGTGTGTGTGGGGGGGGGGGGGGGGGGGGGGGGGGGGGGAAGAAATAATAAATGGAGGATTGATTTATATATCATAGGGAGAAAAAAGGAAAATTTAAAATCTCTTACAATAAAGACTATATATGTTTTTGTTCTATGATTGCATGGGTCATGGGTGTCATAATATTATCCATTCATTTCATTAAAATTATATAATATTTGGTATCAGGAAAATAATAAAGGAATAATACAAGAGGATGTGATCCAAAAAGGGTCAATTTTAGATTGTAAATCTAGAATATCTTGGGGGTTTAGTATTTTTTAAGAAAATTGGAAAAAAAAAATGTAACTTGCACTACTCTTCTAAAAATATGTATATAAATTTTACATTCTCTGGCACCACCAAATAAAACCGAAATTTATATTTTCCTACATAATCATAGATAAGGATAAAATAGCTGTATGGGACCTAACTTTATGGAGTAAATAAAGACTTAAAAAGCAGCTATCTAACCCTATTAGACGACCGTACAAATCATTTTCAAGAACAAAAGATGTTTCCTACATTTGTAAAAAGGATAAGATCTTAAGACGATTCATGGACGTGGGGGGATTAGCTGAGTCAGATACAGAAAAATAGCAAGTCAAAGTACCGCAAAAATTATTTTTTACAAAGTATAAGTAGTGGAGTAATAAATAATTTCCCCAGAAAAAGGAGAAATAAAAAAAAAATTATTTAGCAGAGGCCTAACTCGGGCAACGTGGAAAACGATAACTCCATGTGGACGGTGTATATTAGAGATCTGAATGGACAGTTGAGTGGAGTGGCCAATGGACGGAGAGGCGGTAGGCGTTTAGGCTCCAGGCAATTGGTAAAATAGACCACACATTTTAATTTTAAAGATCACTTTTTTGAAGACCTTTTTGCGGAACTCGCCGCGTTTCCCTGCGTTATATATAGGGACGTATCCATTTTACTTTCCAAAGATCATTTCCACGAACATTTTCTGTGCATACGATCTTCTTCCCCCTCTAAACGTAGGAACCCAAAACGCCCCAAAGGGAAGAGGGAAAAAAAAACGGAGGATACAAAATCCGGGCCTACGGGAATCCCAACACCACGTCTCTCTACCGCTTATCTCGAAATCCTTATCCGTATTCTGAAAATATTTGTCTTCTTCCCTCTCTGCAGCTGTCTCTGCTGCAAACACTCGTATCTTTATCTCATCGTTCGTTCTCATCAATTTTCCCTCTCTCTCTCTCTCTCTCTCTCTCTCTTTTTTTTTTCAATTTCTCTAGTTATTTAGAGGTTGGTTTTTGAGGTTTATCCTCTTTCTTATCCCCTCGCTCTCTCTTCTCTCTCTCCCTCTTGAATCCCTCAAGTAATCCCTGTGCTTGACGCCCACCTATACGATTGAATCGAGGGTTTTTCTTTTCTGTTTCTTCAGTTATTTTTTATTTATTTTCTGGGTAGTCGTTGAATATACTGTTCCCGCGTCCCTTGGTTTCATTGGAGGGTTTCTGTGATATGGTTTTGCTTTCATCTTTATTGGAGATTTTGCGGAGACCCACAATGGTGGATGTGCTAAGCGAGCTGATGATCTTCATAGTGCCTCTTTGGCTAGCGTGTATTGTTGGGGTTTTGGTTGGATGGGCATGGAGGCCCAAATGGGCCCAGAATTTGGGCAATTACTCTGCGTCCAAGGACGCTTCGCCAGTCTCACCGACCAAAGCGTTATCCACTTGTTTCACTTCAATTCTGAGCTTGAGCCCCTTGAAGTTTCAGCTGCCGAGCTGTGTTTCTTGGATTGCTGAAGATAGGGAGGATCTTGCGCTGGCACCGGTTGCCGCCAAATCAGATTTCAGGTTTGTTCGGCTTCATATGTTATACAAGTGACTTGACAACTTGGGTTCTGAAAATTACATGTGTCGATTCTGAATGCTTGGGATAGGAGTTAAAATGAGGCCGAATGAATTGGGATTTTTTTTTTGCTCGGAGAAAAAAAAAAGAATTGGGATTCTTGGTTTATGATTTGATTTTTACTTCGTTTGCTGAAAGTCATTATTTAAGCTTTTCTGAGTGTTAAAATTCTCAGTCAAACAGTTATATCGTGGAATTGAGATTTGGTTCGTATGTAAAGTTAGATTTGGGTTGGTTGCATTGTGTCAGATTTTAAGCTTAGTTGAATGTCAAATTTTCAATCATCCAGAGTGAATAATGCAATGGAAATGAGTTGGAATGGAAGTGTGATCTGGGTCGTTTCTTATATATTTCTGTTTGTTTGGCAGTTCGTCACAGCATGAGGCTGAAAAATCGGCTCTGGTGACGGGACAGGATTTAGAACACTTATGCCGGATAGTTGAAGAAAAAGATGGAGGTCCTGCTTGGATTCAGATGATGGATCGTTCTACTCCTACTATGAGCTATCAAGCGTGGCGTAGAGATCCTGAGGTAGCTGTTCATTCTTTTCTCCAACTGTTCCTATGAGTTTGTAGAACAACATGATTGCCTATGGAGGTGAATCTGTAGTGATGTATATAAATAGGATATTGCATCATTACTACCATAATGTCATGCATGTGCACCCTTGTGATTTATTTGAATACTCTTGTAATTGAAGTGATTTTGGTGACTTTGCTAGACTGGACCTCCACAATATCGGAGTAGGACCTTGTATGAGGATGCTAGTCCTGAGTTGGTGAGGGATTTCTTTTGGGATGATGAGTTTCGATTGAAGTGGGATGATATGCTCATAAATGCTGCCACCTTGAAAGACTGTCCCACCACAGGAACCATGGTGGTGCAGTGGGTGCGCAAGGTAAGAAGAGCATTTCCTTCTAATCTCTAGATGCCTGATTTGTCTTTGGTTCTTGAGCTTACATTGTACAATGTTTTTTTGTGGCACAGTTCCCCTTCTTTTGCAGTGATAGAGAGTACATAATAGGCCGTCGGATCTGGGAATCAGGACGATCGTACTACTGTGTAACAAAGGTATGGGAATGCTCTCAGATTATTTAGGCTTCTTGTGTTGAAGGGTCGAAGTTTCAAATTCTTTCTTTCAATGTTTTCTCTAGTTTAAGTAGCTAGTTACCTTTGTGTGTTGCCTTTTTCCTGTATTTATAGAGGGTTGGAGAAAAAAGCTAGTGTCTAGATCTGAAGTACATATATGGGTTTATACATCTTCTCTACTTTAGTAGGTTTATTGTATTATCATATGTATAGTCCCAGTCCTGTCCATATATCTTTTGCATTCCAGCCAGTATATGTGAATGCTAATGAATGCTTTAGCTTAGGTATATAAGGTTTATGATGATAGTTACTTCTTAGTGTTTTAAGTATTAGATTATTGTAGCATTCTAATTTGTGCATCTTTTCACTGCAAAATTTATGTCTTCTGTAGCATTTGAACTTAGGCAATGTGAACCGACACACTATTTATCACCATATCCTTTAGTTGGTCAAGGCACTTGGGGTGTGTTTGTTTGTAAAATTTTGGGGAGGTTAAAATTTTAGGGTATTGGATTTGGTGAAAAAGTGAAAAGAGATGATTTTTAAATTTTTTATAGTGAAAAGTAATGATTTGATGGGGAGAGAGAGATTTATTTGTAATTTTTTTATTGTGTTAAAATTTTTAAGTGTAAAATTTTGGTGTGCAAACAGACCCTTGGTCCATCTCAGTAGCATCCTTCGGTTGTATGGAGACTTAAGTATTTCATTATATTAGCTAATTTTGTTTCTTGAATTATCTGGATCTGGAATAATCTGTTTTTATGTTCCTCTTTTCCTAGGGCATACCGTGCTCCTCAGTGCCAAGACGCAACAAACCTAGGCGTGTTGATTTGTTCTATTCAAGTTGGTGCATTCGTGCAGGTAAATTTAGTCTTCCTGCAAATCTCATAGAAAGTTGCTATACATTACCGTGGTTTGTATTGTTGCAAAAGTCATAACACCTTCATTCATAGGTGTTAAGGTGTAATAAAATTAAAGTGGTTTTGGTTATGTATGAGTGGAAGAGAAGCAAAAAGAAAACTCTGAATTTTCTGAAGAGAGGGATATCCTTATTGGGATAGAATGAATGTGAGTTCAACGTTTCATTGGAGCCAATCAATGACTAATACATGTTTCCATTGAATATGATCCAGCTGAATCAAAAAAGGGGGATGGACAGTTGACTGCTTGCGAGGTGTTGCTGTTTCATCATGAAGATATGGGCATACCATGGGAGATTGCAAAGCTGGGAGTTCGGCAGGGCATGTGGGGTGCTGTTAAGAAGATAGACCCTGCCTTACGTACATATCAAAAGCTGAGAGCATCTGGAGCCCCACTCTCACATTGTGCTGTGATGGCCCAGATTAACACTAAGGTCAACCCAGACTACCTGAGATCTTTGGAAAACAACAGCAACAATATATCGGAGGTTGAAAATCTAGATTCGTCTGAGAATCCAAAGGGGAGGAACATACCTAAGCTTCTGGTTGTTGGTGGAGCTATTCTCCTTGCCTGTAGCCTTGACCGGGGCCTCTTGACTAAGGCAGTTATATTTGGAGTAGCCAGAAGGTTTGGAAGAATTGGAAGGAAGTTGTGATTCATAATGCTTTTGCATCATTTGAGAGGTGCCTGCCAATTTATTGTGGCGGTGAAATGAGAAACTGCTCAGTGGAGGGTCGCCTTACTTGTCCCCTTAAAAGAGGATAGAAAGTCTATTTTTTTTTCTTATTATTGGAGCTATAGAGCAGCTTTTACAAAGGAAAGAGAAGAGATCACACAGTTATATTGCTTACAGTTGGAAATATCAGTAAAGGATCTCATGCTCCAGAAATGACATGATCATTCAAGTTCTTTTATACGCACGTTTGTCCTTACTCGTACATATCATGTCTTCATCCTTTGGCATTAGGACTCCCAAGTCCCAAGAGAATCAACAGAATAGGATAGTAGCCAGCTTGAAAGAATTGATGGTGTAGTTTCTAGTAATACCTCTTCACAAACAAACTTGGTTTATTGTCCTGTATCTCTCAGTTAAAGCTTCTTTCATAACCAGTTTCCATATGGGGAGAGGATTTTAATACAGAAACAATGTGAAACTTGCTCACATATGCAAGTTAGAAAGAACAAAAAAACCTAAATAAATGTCCTGGCAACGACTGTAGCTCCTAGGATGCAGCGACAAGATTTTAAAAGCTGCTGCATGTCACAGAAATCTGAGTCTTTAGGGTGGAAGAACCTCCCAGATTTTGTGTGTTGAGTCTTTGAAAAATCAAAGAAGGAAGAGGAAGACAAGGAGAAGAATAAGTCCGTCTGAGGGTCGTGGGGACACTATCATATCAAGACTCAATAAGTCCCTTGTTTGCGATTGGTTGTCTTTCAAGAATCAGTAAGAGGGACGGGAAGAAGAGTGAGTGCCTTATCTAAGGTCGACACTATGGTATCAAAAGACGGGAAAAATTTCCGTCCCAACAGGATCTGACGGAGTATTTTGATATTGTCAATACATTAATGATCCATATGAAATTAAATAATACATTAAAAATAAAAGGAACGCATCTCCCAACTAGCATTGCGAATGTCACGGATATAGGGGCGAAAAGATATTTGATTAGGGATAGAGCAGAGTTCCAAGAAAAAAAAAATGTATAACTATGTATCAAGAAATACAAGGCGTCGCCATAACGCACTCATACAGTTGCGTTAGGTGCTAATACAGAATTAAGAATTAAGCCCCCCATGTGGACCTCGGGGAGAAGAAGAAGGCACAGCTGTGAGAGATATAGAAAATGATAACTCTGCCTTTCAATCAATATAGTAAATTAAATCACTTCTCTTATGAACCAGACAAACAAATCGCGTTCAATCAGTGAAGCTAAAATGTGAACAAGACAAAACAGAATGCTTATTATTCATGTGGAAACAGAAAACAAAGCTAATGGTCAGTATAAAGACTTTGTAGACAAAATATTCAACTAGACAGTGGCAATTCCCCTTTTGGAAGTTGGGATCTTCACATTTATAGCTTCCATCGAGGGTCAATTACAACGTCTCTAGAATGTGCAGAAGCATCTCTCCAGTAGCTGGCTTCTCGTTGGCAAAGGACCAGCAACTGCAAAATTATGCAGTATCCTTGACCACCTCAATCAATCTTCTTCTCTATGGGCCTATGGTCAGCCAGTTCTCAAACGTGTACTACGTCTCCATGTTGCTGAATTGGATGGTATACCTTGCAGCATAGTGAGCCTTCTCAGCTGCGTCCAGAAAACATAGTTTTAATACAAGAAGAATTTGTCCCTTCGCACATGACAGCAGATAGTTCACATGGCAAGGAAAATAAGGAAAATGATCAAATCCCAGCTTCCTCCAATAATGCAAAACACGTAAATGTACGCAGTTTCGACAATTTTTTCTCTCTTTTTTTTTCTTTTTTTTTTTTTTTTATGTATCCCATGAATCATTTCTAGGGACGTGAATTACAAATCTTCTAAGTATGATTTCTGTTATGTGTTGGCAATATTCTGTGTCAAATTCAATGAAATTGAATTGTAAGTTGTTAAGTGAGAGTTGAAAAAGAGTTTAGAAAGCTTCATACTGTCTTCCAACTTGTCTACAGCTTGAACACTAGATAAGAATAAGTACTTGTGATACTCGAGACCTAAGATTAAGAGACATTGAGTACTTCCTATCTCCCTATTATTTGAGAGAAAACCATATTCCATATTTTAAATTTAGAAACCCTAATTTTCTCTCATTCAATTATCAAAAACAAAAAAAACTAACCTTCCCTTTGAAGCTTCAGAATTTTAGAGTAGTTTGGCTACTGGAGTTGAAGAACGAGTTCATTTAGGAGTTCATAAGAAGATCCTCAGAGTTCTTATATTTTTTTGCTTGATACAAGTCTGAGTGGGTCACTTGGATTATTACAAGTTAGGATGTCGAGTCTGCAAAGGTTATGCTGTGTCTAAATCACCTTTGTGTATATTTTCTTCTTAATGAATTTTAGGTGGTGATAGCTGTTGTGATTTTTTAGGTCTAAATTACCGATACAGTCGATGTGGTATTCAGTTTTAGCAAATCCATTATTGGGGTATAACTTTCAATGGGCTAGTTCTTGTAGTTCATTTTTTAGACATATAGGTCATTTCGTTGACTAAAAGTTAGTCCACTAATGGGAACATGGTCTGGAATAGGTTATTCTGATAACGAAAATAGACATCTCGACCCCGAACCCATGTTGGTCTTCTATTAGTCGATTAACTTTTTGTAGACGAAAAGAGTCACATGTTTAAAAAATAGATCACACGGATTGGCTTGTTCAAAGTTATATTCTAGAGACTGGATTGTTAAAAGTAAATACCACAGTGACTGTATCCATACTTAAAACTTTTTTTTAGTAGTTCTTCATTTTTTTTTAGTTCTTCAAAAGTTTTCTACATTACTTACCCAAAAACAAAAGTTTTCTGGTCAACAAAATTCTCCTCGTCGTGGTGTACTTTGTGCTTGATTTATTTATATATTTTTTATTGCATTTTTATTTTGTTAATTGTGTTTGTTATTATCCTAATCTAGATTTAATAATCTTTAAACGTGCTTACAGATTGTCATGTATGAATTTAAAATTTAGATAAATGCCTATTCATCTTCCCTTTTGTGAATTGTGTCTAAACCGTATTTTTGCGATTCTTTTTACTTGTGGACACGAAGTGTGAATTATCAGTTGAAAATAGTGATTGAGATTTCCCGATTGAGATTTTTTGGTGTTTGTTTGTGGAAATTTTGAGATATTGAAATTAATGTAAAAGTGAATATATTTTATAGAAATTGATTAAAAAGTAAAAAGAGAGAAGATTTAATAATATATTATAATAAAAAAATTTATTTAAAAGAAAATAAATTATTTTTATAAATTTTTAATCTGATGCAAAATTTTAAAGTGTCCAAATTTTAGAAAACAAACGCCCCTTTACGTGTTGATAGAAAGCGCCTGTGCAAAAGATACGGTGTTGATAGAAGGCCATTTAATTATTGAAACATGGGAAGCACGCAGCCGACCCATGTGCCTTCTCTCTCTTTCTCTCTGGAGCAAAGGAAAACATCTTTTTTTAAAAAAAGAATTGATGAGGATGAATCCGGATCGAGTCTTTCTTGTACGGGATTTAGATAGACCTGATTTAGTTTTAACGCATAAATATGCAAATTCTAGATATATAAATGGCAAGAATGGTGACATGAAAATTTGAACACATTGGAAATGTGATAATCAGAAGCTGTAAATCTCACACACGATCAAAAGCTGTAACTGTAAGCTTCAAGGTTCATTAACCCATTACCTTATTAATCAGGTTCAGGGTAGGTCTCGTTGGTTCAACCATTTGTTTTATTTAGGCTCTTTCTTTTTTCAGGCGGTTTCACGGTTGATATTGGGTTGTGATTTCTATTTGGATGTCTCAGAGAAAAAATTACAAAATTTCTTTTTATTTGGTAGTATAAATTTTTATTGAAATTTGTGTAAAAAAAGATAATTTGATAAGATTTTTTTTTAGTCGTAATTGTACCTAAAGTCTCCGTGGGATTGAAAAGGTGTAAAAACATTCCTAGGATAAGAAAAGATACATCTTGATATTGTGGTGGTTTTCGTTAAAATATTTTCCTTCTGTCCTTCCTCGTTTTTATAACTGTAAATGCAAACGTGGAAGAACATATTTATTATTTTTCTCTAACTTCTCTTGAATACGTGGACAAATTTACCGTTATTGAAAGAGACGAGAATTGATGCAATCATGCAGAGACCAGATGTGAACGGAAATGTGACCAAACAGACCAGATGTGTTTTTTCTTACCTCAAGGTTTTTTTGTAACTTTTCAATACCACAAGGACTACAAGTGCAATTATGCCTTTTGTTTTGAAAAATGTGTAGGAGTTTGTTAAAAAGGATTTGCAAAAAATTTATAAAATTTTTTGTGGTGGCCAAAACAGTTTTTATTAGACTTGTCTAGTTTTTGGGTTAAATACACTTTGCACCCCTTATGTTTAGGGGTGTCGACACATTGTACCCTAATATTTTATTTTTAAGATGTTGAGCCCATTATCCCATCTATCCAGATTTGTATCCAAGAGTGAAATTAGACGTCGAATTAAACAGTCATTGTCAACATGTGCGAAACATGTGACCTGCTTCAATGCTAAGTGAGGGCAAGAAAAAGATGCTGTGGGGAGCCAAAGCTCAACTCAGGTTTGGGGACCTAAAGTAAAGGAAAAGAGTCAGGAAAAACAATGGGCATTTTTGTCAATCAATGAGCCAAGGAAAACAAAACATGCAATGTGTATTTAAACCCTAGTTTTTTTTACGGGAAAACATAATATAAATGGGCAAAAATCAATAATACCCTCATTACACCATTCATGCTAAAATAATCAATCATCGCCCTTGTTTAATTTGGCTCTTAAGTCATTTGGAAAAAGATGTGAATGGACCAAAATGACTCTAACATAAAATTAAAACAAAAAATAAATAGAAAAATGAAATAGATTTTTATATTTATTTAAAAAATATATATTTTTTTTTTAGTATATTTTTTAAATATTTTTGTTGAGGGGTATTTCAGTTAATTTTCATGTAATTTAACTTTAAAGGTCAAATCAAACGGAAGGCATTATAAATATATTGAAACTTGAAGGGGCTAATAATATTTTGTCCATAAATATGAGGCGTATTATGATTTTTTTTTTTTTTTTGCCTTCTTAGAGGAGAACAAAGCTGCCCAAATTTTTTTATCCCCTGTTCTCTCCCAGTCTCCCTTCTTTTCCCTTGGTAAGCCATTTGTATCCCCAACTTAGCTTTTTTTTCCTTGCCACTTACTACAATTTCAGGAAAGAATAAGGGAAAACATCATAATTAGAGGCGGAACCATGTGTGGACCATGGGGATAGCCGCCCTCCATGGCCTAAAAATTCCTTCAATTTTTTTTTTTGTGTCAAGAGCCCAGCCCACCCCCCAACTGCCTAGGCCCCCAACGACCCAAGCCAGTGAGATATTTACAGTGAGGGTGAGTGACGGAGACTCCGACTGACTTTTGTGTAACGTTATCATGTGCGGCACAAAAGGCCCAAAATATTGTAATGTCCGTTTCGAGCAGTTGTTGCAACGGGACAGGTGGGGTTATCCACGTCAAGTGACTGAATCTCCACATGACCTCCCCCATCCTTATATGCCCACTTGGCCATTAGTGTCCAACTCCATTGTGATCGTGGGAGTGTGATCCCTCAATCATTGTTGACGGGTGCTCTTTCAAAAAAAAGCAAAAAACAAATATGTGTTTGTCTTGCCACTTTAGAAGAACATCATCAATGTAACTCAATATAATTTTGCTAAAATAAGTGAAGAATGATATGTCATTTGAACAATACATACCCCTATCACAATCCATTTAGATATTGGGAACGAAGAGGCTTCACATGAGTTATAAATAGTGGCTGTATTGTATAAGCCAGTTGGTGTTCAAAAATGTGACTAAGTGAATGAAAAAGTCACTCTCTGACTCTTTTAACTATCAATGCAATTTGAAATAAGGTCTAAATTATCATTCTCACACATTGAGCCTTCCAACTTCCACAATTAAACAAATTGTGATACAAGTTTGATAGTTGGATCTTTTTTAAGGGCATAAAAAATGAAGAAATTTGATAGTTAGTGAGTTCAATGTGTCAAAGATACTACTTGAGACCTCTATTTGAATGATAAATTACTACTATATATCCATTGGTTTATCAGCTGATTGAGTTGACATTGGTCTTACCAATTGGGACTGCAACTGTTGAGGGAGTGTTCTCTGCGATGAAATTTATTAAAACTGATTTGCGTAATAAAATAGGAGATGAATGGATGAATGATAGTTTGGTGATATACATCGAGAAATTTTTAAAACTATTGAGAACGAAGCTATTTTACAACGTTTTCAGAAATGTAGTGTCCCGTAGATCCAATTACCACTTTCAGTATAGCAAATAGTGCGGTACTTGTATTTGATTTTTAGTTTTTTAGTCTTAATTTTGATATTTAATTCTAAATATTTTTTTGCATTACGTAGCAATTTTTTTTTTTTGGTCATTTTCCTTAGGAGTTCAACACCTTTTGATTGGATTCCTAGTTCAGCCACTGATCACAATACACCTCATATCTATAGGCAAAAATCAATTTGGACTGCGTAAATTTTAATTTGTTTGATTATACCTCATAAGTTTTTACAATTAATCATCTTCATTCATTGATTTAGCCGATTAATCAGACGGAAAGTGATCTGAATTGATCAAAATATCTCTCCAGAAAAATTTAGAAAAAAAATTAAATAAATAAGTTAAAAATAAAAATAGAATTTATATTTTAATTTAGAAAATATTATTTTTTATTTTTTATTGAATTTTTCTATGTTTTTAATAATTTTGTCTTAGAGGGTATTTCAGTTATTTTTCTATATGGTTTAACGGCAAGGACGAAGATTGATGTCTTTAAAAAAAATTTATATAGTTTAATGGCAAGAACCAAAAGTCTTTTAGGCTATGTTTGGATCGTGGCTCAGACTATTTTTTTTTTTTTTTGCGGAACTCGTTTATTTAATGATGACAAAACCATTTTCCTACTAATCCTATAGCAGTTGTCAATTTCAAGGCACAGCCTGTGGAATGCAGTGCATTAAATTATGTGAGCTCATAATTCCATTAACTACGTACCAAATCATGATGACAGCGCCCTGCGCAACATTCAGTGTTTTACCTTAATATAGTTCACATGAAGAAGTGGCGTCATAACATTCCTTATCCACGTTTGCTAGCCGCATTTGCGCATACCTTCTATCCACTTTTACTAATGTTTCAGTAAGAAGCTCATAACAGTCTCAAGATATCACATCATTGCTTGACCGATCATTAAGTGCCAACATTATGCCCGAGAAAAAAGTAAAAAATAAACACGGGTCATGCAATCTCTAATTTATACTTGTAAACGATGTAGAGATAAGGACCACGCTACAATTAATTACCGAATAAAATAACCTAGCCTATATTTGTGCATATAAACATGAGCACTTGAGTTTCCAAATAGCATTTTATATGCCAGAAATCAAAATATAATAATAATACGAGCAGAGGGGGATATAAACTCATCAACGTGTGATCACTTACAAAAAAACAAACTCACCAAAACGTGACCCAAGGACCTGTGCTGCCAAGCATGATTCATATGCCAAGTTATGAGACGCCCACCAAAGAGGCAGAGGCCGATGAAAACTCCACCTCTTCTGACGTCCCCTCAGTTAAAAGTGTTTGCAAGAGTCGTGTAGTTGGAGCAACCACGAGATCGAATCTTGCTACTTTAGCGTAAACCTATTTCAATTAAACAACAGAAACACTAGTCAAGTATTGTCACCAACAAACATGCATCTGAATCGAAAACAGGTGTTCACACGCTCCTCATCTAAAAATGGGGAGCAACCAATACTCTCCCTTAGATATGCCTCTCATGCCTCATCCATGGTGGTAACGGTGTTACTTATGGTGTCCTAATGGAAACCACCAGTAGCAAGTAGGGTGGTGAAGTCTGCCACCTCTATCCGAAGCCGAGCAACCTTTAACCAAACGCTGACAGCCGTATACTCTACTCTCGTGTTCTGGGTCATACATCATGCAATGCTTGTCCAAGTATTCGTAGTACACTCAAAAGTCCAGCTTCTTTGAAGTCAACCAATATTGACACTAGTTCCTCTTTAGTGCTCACATTCTAGAGCTCATACACCCATTCACCATCCATTTCCTGCCTACCACAAATAGTGCAATTCAATTAGTAACCGTGATATACTGTTCGTTTGTAAAATCAAGAAAGAGTGAAACTGTGGTCCTTAACGAGAACAAGAGGGTAGAAGAGTAACAGAAAGAAGTTCAACCCAATGTCTGAGTTCCTTTTCGCCTACCTTGTGCATGAAAAATTTTACATGCTAACCACTACGTCCACTCACCTTATAGAGTAAAACCTTCACGCACTATTGCTGAATGCATGCCTGTGCAGCGCCTCTTACCCTACTTTTCACGTGTGTTCAAGAAAGCAAAAACAAGTTAACCTGTATGGATGCTTTTGGTACCCAACGACAAAGTGCAGGAAGGGGTGAGAGTACAACAACGTCCAAGAGGCACTCCTATAGATTAAAGAGGAAGCCTTACATGGAATTAATTGTAATAAAAAATAAATATATGCCGATCCATTGCCTGTGTGCATGGCATAATATAAATGATTATGGGGAGAGTAAAAAAGTACAACCAATGGTGCAGGACTCCGTCACTCTCTTAGGCCAAACATTCTCCATTAAACTAACCTCAAAAACCAATGAATTCGCTTCAAACACTAACTGTGAGGTGGTCTGATAGATAACAAGTAGAGCACATTTTGCATTAGAGTAAACATCTCAACCGCAGACGTCCTACAAGGGTCGACCCCTGCAGTACGTTTGGGCGGGACGTTTACATTATGTAGCCTCCAATAAAAGGATCCCTTCGACGCTTGGCAATATTTCTTCTAAGGTTGCAGGGTAGATGTGTAAGTAAATTGTGATATAGTATGCCCACTTTATAGAGCTCATTGGAAAAGTGTTAATGGAAATTTGTGAAACTTATATATAGTTGAATCACCTCATTTCAATCATTTTCCTTCACGAGGGGTGTCGTTTATGCGCCTACCTTTATTCTTACTAAAGTAAAAGCCACCATGCCATTAATATGGTGAAAGTGTCGGAGTCAATGGATAAAGTTATCCTATGTATCATGAGGTGCATTTCGTCCACAACACAAAGGAGCAGTCTTTACAATTGGAAGACAACATTAAAAAGGGTTCCATTTTTTACTGTTTCTAACCTTTCATGAGGCAATTTTTATGATAAACTCCTAGAAGAGACACTCGTATATAGAAGTCACTTTTACTGGCAGTGATCTCATTACTTAAACATGCAAATTATAAAATAGGTCCTGAAAATTAGAACCACTCTTTTAACACTTGCAATTTAATACAATTGTAAATCCTCAGTGGCAAATATTACACTAGTTCGATGTTGAAGTGATATGCTCCATGAACATAACAGCACTTCATGACTCAAGTGAAAGATATTTGCATTGGAAAGTGCATATTGATATATCAACCCAGCTTTAGCTCACTCATCTACATGCACTATTCTTGTCTTTAAACAAAGCTGCCAACAAACGACAAAGCAAGTAAATAAAGTCCAATTCCATTGTGGTCAAGAACATCTGGAGTTTGCTCCGAAAATAGTATCTGACTTAATATGATGGGTGGAAGTGCACATTGATATAGCAACCCAGCTTTAGCTCACTCATCTACATGAAATATTCGCTGGACATGACAAAGCTGCAACAAACGACAAATCAGGGAAAATGGAATCCGATTCCATTCAAACAGAACATCTGGATAGCAAAGGCTATTTTTTTCCATGCATGAAAATCATTTGACACAAGCCACATTGGGGAACTGTTATAATCTCTCTTGGCCTTTACAGTGCACCTTTCCTTTTTCAAGATGTAGTTCAGATATAGTTCGAATTCTTATGATCAAACCACGTACAACTTTCCTTATTAACAAGAGAAAAAAAAAATGTGCTCTGAATGATCAGTTTTGTCTTATAATTGGGATTCAATTAGTACTCATTCATGAACCTTTTTTCTTTACTCGCAATCAATATTAGGTTGATTAAGAAAAAAAATATCACTATCAGAAAAAACTGTTGTTGGCCGCTGCATGAATTTTTTTGTCTGTTTGTATTTGGAAATATAGAACAGGTGCATATATAAGATATATTTATAAACCTAAAATAACAAATACACTAAATAGATGTGTTACGTAAATGTTTTAGCCAATTTGTACTTACTTCGGACTACTGTGGGGAGCTGCATGGCTGCTAATGGGTCATTAATTATGTTTCTTACTTCAGATTAATAAAGTAAAATACGAATCAATAAATATTAACCAACAATTTTGCTTTCATATTGAACAGTTTCAATGCTTGCTCATGACAAGACCACTCCATTTTTCTTTTCACTACGAGAATCTTTGTCCTGTAGGGAGCTGCATGGCTTCTAATGGGCTATGAATGTTTCTTACTTTGGATTTCATAGAGTAAAAACTTGTCCAACAAAGTATTAACCAACAATTTTGCATTCGGATTTCATAATTTCAATTTTTGCTTTCACAACGAGAATCTCTCCAGGCGATCCGATGTTGTCGCATTGCTAGTGATTGAAAAACTCGTCTTTTTCCTACATAGACTGAAGTCGTCTTTTCCTACACAGACTGAACTCGTCTTTTTCCTTCACAACCTGCCAACATTGCCCCCTTTTTTTTTTCTATCAATCTGTAGTTGTGTGTATTTTATCCCTGCATGTTCAGTTTTGCATTTGTTTGATGGCACGAAAGCAATACCAACTCCCTAAATGGAATCCGATTCTCTTTCTTACTAAGAAAAAGAATCTGATTCTCCTTATTATAACACGAACTCCATGAAACGTCACCTCCAATTACCGTAACGTCACTTTGATTACTAAAACCAAAACCTACACTTGGCCTGATGTGTGTTGGAAGACCCCAACGCATGGGTACCCTCTACTTCCAAACCATTTACTGAAAACACATGACAACCGATTGAAAATCGACCTCCAGTCTATAACCAAGCATCGCTACTACAGTTTTGCTCGCGCATTGGAGGAGCCAACATGAGCGGTGCAGATTTAGATGCTCATATGGATGTGGGAGATGGTAGTCAGGATGGGTCTGGTAGCGACCTCGAAAATATCTTCACCGAAGGCGTTGATAACGATGATAATGGAGACAACATCTCGAATGAAGATAATGATTTGTTATTACAACAGATTTCATGTTTATCATGCGAATGAGGGAATTTCATAGACATATTCGGTAGCTTTTGTGAAACCCACAGCGCACCTCAATTCTATAGGGTGAAGCATGGATCATCGAGATACTGATGGGGAACCCAACCACATGTCACGATTTATTCCGTTTGCAAAGCGAACCGTTTATTACTTTATGCCAAAAACTTTGAACAGGCCAATACCAAAAAAATAAGAGCCAAGTTAGCATTGAAAAGTTAATTGCGATGTTCTATGCAGTGGTAGGACACTCAAGACAAATGAGAGGTGGGAGACTGTTTTCAGCATTCGATCGAAACCATGTCACGTCATGTTCAACGTGTCATGCGTGCACTTTGCAGATTGAGAAAGGATGAGATACTGAGGCAGACTCATGTTGATGGGGTTAATCCATACATCCAAACTAACCCGCTATATTTTCCCTGGTTCGAGTTAATGATGTTGTTTAATTTCTTAGTGATACTGGGCGTTATATCCAAGGTCATGCTTTTATTTTGGATGTACGTATTTTCATTATGACAATTTTCTATGTGCAGAAATGTCTTGGAGCTATTGATGAGACTTTAATCATGGCATGGGCACCGAAAGAAGTTCTGACCACATATAAGGGTCAAAAGAACATGATGACGCAGAACATTCTTTATTCTTGTAATTTTGATATGATGTTTACATTCGTGTATTCAGGGTGGGAAGGGAGTGCGAATGACTCCCGTGTGTTCCTTGATTGTGTCACCCGGCCGAGGAACAAATTATTGTGGCCAGGAGATGGTAATCCCATTGGTTTCCTGTCACCCATGTTTTTTGTCAATACATTTCACGTTAAAAAGTTTACTGGATAATTTTACTCCTTGACTAACTAATTTTTTATTTTTCCATCTTAATACATATCAAGATATTATTACCTGGTAGGCTCGGGCTTTCCCATTACGTGGGGCTTCCTACCACCCTATAAAGGTTCGCGCTACCACCTGGCCAATTTCTGTAGTGGCGGAGATCCAAGGGGACCACATGAACTATTTAACTATAGACACTCATCACTAAGGATGGTTATTGAGCGTTGTTTTGGCGTTCTGAAGGCGCAGTTTAAGCTGTTGACCTCAATGCCCCAGTACAAGACTTGCAGACAACCATTGTTTCCAATCGCTTGTTGTGTGCTTCATAGAGATGATGACTTTTTCAGAGACTGGGAGAGCTGAGTGGTACAGGTCAATGATGAGAATGATAACTATGCAGGTCCCTCGTACCAATACGACATGTCGACTACAATAGCTCAAGCAATGTCACAAAAGAGGGACCAAATAGCCAATTGGATGTGGGAGAACCGTTGAAGGTGACACGCGGTTACCATTAAAGGGATTATCATGAGGGTTGAAGTTTGTTTTTTATTTGTTATGTAATTGCCTTCCTTTTCTTATCTATCGCGTATGTTCCTTTAACATGACATTACGTGCATGTTGGAATTGTTTGTCTCGTTTATGTGTTATTTTTTATGTGATATTGTTGCTTTTATCAGACTCTATATATGGATGTGATCTCTTGATGCAATATTGTTTCAATTCATGAAGAGCCTATATGGAAATAATTTTCGGCTCTACAAGGATAAAAGTGCTTAGAAAAAATGGCCACCATACGTGAACATTCATATGAGTAATATGTCAGCTGTGCAGAAAATCCAAGAATGATTTTCACAATAAATAATCAAATACATGAGACAGCCAACCACATAAACTATGAGATAGTCACTTGGATCAATTAACGTGAAAAAATGTGGTCATTTACCATGTGTTCAATTGTAATGTGTGATGGAACCGTTCGTAGAATTAGCATGGTAATTTTATTGTTGCATGCAGGCTTAGTGCAAAATCAAACCGCATAAAAGTGTCCCTACGAAAATGTCTAAGTTGTATTAAAGGTATACGAGAGGCTTTCCCAACCTGTTTAAAATAATTTTTTCCTTTTTGATATAAATCAAATGCTCAAAGGAAGTGATTGTGATCATGCCATGGTCATAGGTGCGGTGACGCACTTATATAATTTCCATATATAAATTTTTTTCCCTAGTTAATTTAATGCCTTTACTTTCTCCTATTTATTAATTCCCCTTTTGCATCATTTTTTTTTGTTTCCCCTACTTAAATAATCCACTTTTTGTAGGCCAACAAAGCATACACCCTTTTGCCTTAACCCTTTGTAATTTTTTTTTAATTTCCCTCTTATTTTAGGGAATATGTTGTTCTATTCAAAGTCAATTTTGCACGTCTTACCAAAGAAATCATGCGTTAGTCCTTCATTGTTATTGTAACAAGTATATCAAATAAAATGCCAATTTACATGTGAAGTGGGAGATATTTGGGCAATTCTGGAGGGAAAAAGCGAGATACGTGTTTATGCTATTTTTATACCAATTATCAAACAAAGGCGACAAAAGCAGTTGTTGCAATTTTTTTTTATACC
This sequence comes from Morella rubra, assembly GCA_003952965.2. Classification (NCBI taxonomy): domain Eukaryota; kingdom Viridiplantae; phylum Streptophyta; class Magnoliopsida; order Fagales; family Myricaceae; genus Morella; species Morella rubra. Next base: position 32,024,974 of record CM025855.1, read on the forward strand.
TATTAACAATGAGACCTAGCGTGTGGAAGTTGTTTTTGTACCTATTAATTAATCTATGAAAGATCAGCGTGCAGCTCGTATTACTCAACGTATAAGGACATGCTTTCACCTTTAGTCTGTTACTGTTGGTCTCAAGACACACGATGCAGGCTACGGCATGTGATGTCGATTATAGGCCGAAACACCAGAGGAAATATGTTAAAGGGGTGGTCTAGGTATAAAGTCCGACTCTAGTCGGTAGGTTTGAAAAGTATTACAGCAGTGTCAATTCAATGGTGATTAAGCTGCCAACAGTCACTAAAGGACACGATTGTAATTCTGCATCTTAGCTTTCACTCGCATCGCAACACGGGGGAGAAGTGTAACAAAGTTGGCACCAGAAAGCTAAACACAGAGCCCTTTTAAAGGGTTGGTCTCCACTCTCATCACGCTTCTTATTGCAACAATCTAACCATCATTATGATCCATAACTCCACCATACTCCTTTTCTTTCTTAGGTTAAGCTGGCACTGTACCTGCAATCAATCGTCCCATCGGTCTCATTTTTCTACCAAGAATAAGGATCCAAAATATCAAATCAAGAGGATTACACATCGTTTCAGCAACAGGAAACTGCTTTAGTCGTAGAACTTGAGGCGTTAAATAAAGCCACAGATCAGGGCTGAGTGAATATATGGAGCTGGGGTCATGTAGAGAGGTCCAAAGCAGATCTGGGTGGCTACTCCTATGGTGCAACACAAGCACCTTTGAGTTCGCAAGACACCGCAAACACAGGCCCTATCACCAGATAGATCAAGGTACTAACCCATTTACAAGCAGTGCCTTTAATATGTTGGTAACAATTTTACAAACTTAGTAATGGTAATGGGTTTTATTTTCGATTCGCATTTGCAGTGGTACAACCTGCGGGGCCATACACGAAAGCTAGTGAAGGACAGACACAAGTGCTTGGTTGCGTATCCGAAGAAAGGCAACAGACGGGGCATGGTGGGTTGCCAAACCTAATGGCCACTCTTTGTAACTGATGCAGCTAGCTATTTGTTTATAGAAATCACAAAAAATTCTGCTACTTTTTGTCATGAAAATGGAAGGTTTGGATGGTTGTCACAGTGATTTCGCATTTGTGTTAAAACAAACTGGAATCGGATGGAGGTCAGAGGCAAACACGGTTAAGGACGGATGAGGCTTGGGCAAATTTGATAAGGGTAAGTCTTGGAAACTATTTGTGAATCTGTTTACCGCTTTGTCAACTATGACATTTTTTAGGTGATGTTTATCAAATCGCTTGAGATGACAGCTTTATCAAATTGCTTGAGTAGACTGCCTATCAACTATAGGCAAATTTTTATGTGATGTTTATCAAATTAGCATTTCCCCTTTTGCTCAATTTCTATTCCGTTACCTCATGTTTATTCTAGACAGCTTGGGTAGGTTGCTGAATGCACATAATCACGTGAGCAACCTTGTTCACTCCCTCTGATTGTTGCGGTAGATTCAGGGTGCTAAGTGCATTGTTAAGTGTAGTATAGTTATTGTTCTTTTTTTTTTTTTTTTGTAACAAATGATTGAGTAGAGTGTGCTGAACATAATCACATGGGCAACATTCTTCCTTCACTCTAAGAGTAACGGTAGAGTCAGCCCAAAAGTGTTGTTATGTCAGGTGAATCCTAAACTGCAGAGGTTCAAGACGAGGGGTTGTCTCTACTAGCGTATTCTAAGGCATATATTCAATCGGTCCACTACTCCTAGTGCACCAGCAACTCCATCGTCGGTGAATCCGCCGAAAGTGATGAGGAATAGCACCTTGACCGAGTCCTGATCGATGGCACTGTCCATATTGATCTTGAAACTGAGCCAGCATTCAATGCACCCCTTGAAGCTCCACCGCAGAACAACCAACCTACATATGTGCCATATAAGCGCATGAGTCATGGGTCATGCAACCTTGGGTCCAAAGGGAAGAAAGCCAAGTTGGAGTCTGAGATGAGCAATGCATGTCGCGCCATGACGAATTTATGCAATTTGATAGCGGAGAGGAGTTAAGAGCCGTGAGTATCAGCGAAAACTCCCATAAACCAGTGCATCCCTGGCTAAGCAACTTGGATCTTTCTTTGCCAAAGGACCAGTATGAGAATGCAGTGGATCACTTGCTTAAGGACAAGAACCTACAGAATGCGTTGATGGCAATGCCAGTTGAGAAGAGGATGATGCGACTGTCTCAACTTATTAGAGGGTCTAATCTACCCAATCGGTGTGGGCAGGGAAGTGAGGAGTGACACTAATGGCATATGGGTGGTGAGGATATAGTTTAACGTAGGCAATGTGTTATAGGACTGTTAGTGCATGCTGGCATTTTTGGATGCCTCTCTACGGCAAGATGCAGTTGTGCCATTAATTCGAATTCTATTTATGTATGCTACTACTTTATGTTTAAGTTATGTGTAGTCCACCATTATAGGCGAGACTGCCAAATGAGTAACAGAACTTGCCAATTCAAGGTGACTGTTTATGCAACACCTTAAAAAGGCTATTGTATAAAAGGTTTGCATTGTTTATTAACTTCAGCATCATCAGGTATTATACCATATGAAATGGGGGTCATATTGCTAAATAGGGGGTAAGATAAGTGTGCTATTGTGCCTCTTTATTGAAAAATAAATCACAGTCTGAAATATTCACAATGATGGTGAAGCTGGAGTTGGCTCAGGTGCCGCAGGCCTAATAACTATCTACGTAGCACTATTATGGCAAGTTTATGTATTTCCAATCTCACAATGCCCAGCAACACCACCAATGTAACCATTTCTTCCTCGAGATTTAGCTTGGGTAATTACAACGTTTCCATTTCTTAGGGCCTTTGTGCCAGCTGACTTCATAATCCATGGGAAGCTAACGCTATTCACTAGGATGACATTGTGGAACTGAAATCAAACTTTGTTATGGAATGAATTCTTGTTGACTATGAGAAAAAATGAGGGGGAGGACAACGAAAAAATTGGCAACAACCTGGACAAGGGGATGCATTTGGAATATGCCATTACAAGGCTCAGAGTCTTTTGTCAGACCGATTCTTGGGCTTCTGAAAGTTCAAGTGCTTGCCTGGATTTTTTCATCCCTTTCGTTTGTTAAGATAACACGTATTCATGAACATTTTTAGTGAGGAGTAATCACATCAAATTGATCTAGATAGATTTGTAGCCCGATGTAGGTAGACCCCAGCAGGTCTTTAATGCATGTGTACGGTTCTTAATTTCACCAGCATTGGGAAACGCGGTCGATGCTTACATTCTCACAGGGGGCGTGAGGATAGTGTTGAGTTTTCTCACTTAATTGAGTTTGACTAGTAACTTGTGTTGGACTCTTGGAAAGTTGTAGAATGACTCTTGAAAGATGTAAGATAATTTTTTTTTTCTCTAAGCAAACGTGAAAATCATTTCACTGAAAATATTACAACAGTGCTGAATACAAATAAGCCTCTAAGTCAGTTACAATAAACAGAGGCATAAAGCCCATAATAGCAATATTAAAGGCCCAAAGGGCCATACATCTAATGGCCTTAAAGGCCTGATTCCAGATGGCCATAAAGACCTCATACAGTTAGGCCAAAAGGCCCATAGTTTTGAAACAAGACCAAAGACCCAAAGCAAACTCCGCCACAAAGGGAGATATCAATCATGGGAGACCCCAGAAACTCGTCCATAACAGCATAGTCACAAGGGAGGAAAACACGAATAGCCAAAAACTGTCGATCAGAAAAAAAGGAACCAGCAACTAGCAGGTTCATGTCTGTAGGGAAACTCCTCGATAATAAGGATGCTGCAAGATCCTTCCCACAAAGCCCAAAGAAATGAAATTATTAGTAACAACAATAAAATAACAAAGCACACAACAAAAGAACCCCAGAGATTGCTGGCCAGAACATATGGCCATAGAAAACCACAAGGAGTAACCCAGACAGGCATAAAAAGGGCACGCGCATGGACACACGTAGGTCTTCACGCGCCTCCGCACCAACACTAGAAGGATTCAGAGGAGCGCTTTGAGCTAAGGAGCTTTGCCGTGCTGAGCATGGCCACCAAAAGCCTCAAAACCATCTAGATCTATCCATGAAGAACGTAAAAATGAAGGGGCATAAATATGCGGTAATGGAGGGGAGACGAGATTGAACAATCAAGGGGGGACTGAAAGGGAAGTGACAGAAGGGAGATACAGGAGGAGCTCTTTCGCTGGAGACTACTAGATGGAAGGGCCAGGCAAAACATGAGGGAGGGTCTAGAGAGAAGGCAGAACAAGGTGGCCCATAAGATAGCTAAATGGGCAGCTCAGTATCATCTTTTTGGCAAAACCATTTCCATTTTTGGAATGAATTCCTCCATATGTTATTAACTGTGACGAGCAGTGTAAGCCACATTTTTTTTTTGTTAATCATAGCAGCGTTCATTAATAAAATCAAGGAGGTTTAAGAACCTCAGCAAGCTCTAAAGGGCGAACCAGACACTCTGAAGAGTCGGCAGGCCAACGAGCAGGGTGACCTAAAGGCCAACAGAGACCCACAAGGGGTAGAAAAGTCACAGACGGCAGTAAGCTAATATGACTAACAGAGGGAAACAAGCAACAGAAAAGTCACAACAAGCCTTAAACAAAGAGGCAAGCCCGAACGAGCAAAAGCATAACATAGGCATCGGAAAAAACCGAGCAAACAAAAACTAGAATGTGACTTGAGAAGATGGTGGTGGAGACGGCGCATAGGGGTGAACGGAGGAGATCCACGGCCTAGAGGGAGGACAGGAGCCACAGGCCAATCTGGGAAGTGAGGCAGGTCACGAGAGGCGGAAGAGACCTCAGACGCAACCAAAGTGCTCGGCGCGTGAGATCCACGCGCACCGCGTAGGGTGCATGAATCGACACGCGCCATCTCTAACGCACCAGAGATGCTTCACTGCGTAGATCGAGGCCAGCTTAGTGCATCCACGCGGCGCGTTCCCGACGAAGCTTGGCGGAGGCCATCGTATGTCGCTCGTAAGCCACCTACAAAGAAAAGCAAAAAACCAACCAAAACCACCGGCCAAACGAATCAAAGAGGAGGAGAGGAGAGAGGGAAAAGGAAGGAAAGAAAAAAAGGAAAAGGAGGACAGAGCCGAAGCTCCCACCCTTCCCGAAGGAGACGTTGGGTTCAGGGAAGCAGAGAGAGTTTAGAGAGAGGAGTTTTTGGTTTTGGTGTGTTACCAACTAAAAGAAATTGAATCAGTGTAAGCCACCTTGATGTGTATGTTTGTATATTACTATGTTGGCTTAGAAAATAAAAATGTGCTCTTTGAAGCAGGTAGTAAGTAGTATAAATATCTAATGAAAGATATAAAAGGATTCAATTCAGAAAATTATATTCACTCTTTGATATCAGAAATTTGTTTATACTTTACTTCCTTTTACCCTCCGTTTTTTTGTCTGTGCATTTGTTCTCAAATTCTCTGTTTTGTCAATATTTTTCCTTCCCTCGTCACGGCTGTAACCCACTGTTTCCTATCAGATGCTGAGACTCCAAGACCTCTCTAGGGTTCCAATTCCTGATCAGATCAGTTAGCGCGTGAGATTTCACACCCCCAAAGTTTCGTTTTTGTATGGGTATCAAAATCCCAAAAGTTGAAGCCAATGAACAAGAATTCAAGAGAAGGAATGAGATGAGATCCAGGACAACAATAAACAAGAAGCCAATTAATCCATAAGAAGCCGTCAGAATCAACAACAATAATCAAAGAATAGATGAGAATTCTGATTTCCCCTAATCTGTATGGTGCGGTAGTGTATCCCTTCGCTAACAGCCATACAACATATTCATATGGCTGACATCCGACTAGTAAGCTAATGAGAGACGAAGGTCTCGAAGCAGTTAAGTCCATCAAACTCCGGTGCGAACCGTGGCGCCCTCCACTGCTGCTCTTTCCCAACTCCTTGTTGCTTCTTGTTCCCGTCGCTTGTCACAGCTTTGTTGATGACCCCTGCATCGTGTTGCGGCTGGCTGCTGCTACTTCTAGTACAAGTAGTACCACGGCCATTGTTGAGAGAAGTCAGAGAAGGAAAGGAGGCCCTCACCGCTTGGCCCAACATCTCAGCAAACAAGGCGTCGAAGGAACTGAACATCGAATTCATGTCTGGTCTCTCTTTAATCCTCGAAAAAACTTCAGAGCCAAAAAGAATTTCGTCGGAGAAAGTTGCAGAGAGACTGGAGAGATGTTGGTTTATTGCGCAGGATGTCTGGTTGATTCCAAGGAACCACAAGGTGTTATATAGGAGTAAGTTTCCGTTTCCTTGCTGGTCAGGAATTTCAGGAAGCGTGGGAAGCGAAAAAGCAGGGAAGGGTCCTCTGCAGTCTTCTCCCTTAACACTTCAAAGGCGTGTAAGACCAAAGACTGGCACCTACTGGACCCCAGGGTGCGAACAATTCTTACTGCCATAGCCACCACGACGGTCAGCGTTGGGTTTTCATTTTTTTCTGCGTCGGTCAGCGTTGGTTTACTCGACTGAGACCAGAGGTGCATGACTATTCTACATTTTGACTTGAAAATTGACGAAAAGTACAGACGTTAAAAATTAACGGAATCGTATGAGAGTCTCCCGTGAGTGGGGTTTTGTGATTAACTTCTATTTTTTTGGTAAATGGCTTTGTGATTCACTTGATTAGCGATCATTTACCCCCAAAAAAATTGATTAGCAATCCTTGATTAATGAAGTTAAAAGCGATTGGGAACGAATCCAGCTGGTTTTTCGTTGGATATCTATGATTCACTAATGAAATATTGTAAGGGAAACATCTTATGAAAGTGACTTCAAGTTCCATTTTTTTCGGATGATTACACCTTTAAAATTAAAAAAAAAATACATTTTTCACTCATTAACTATCCTATATTTAACACTTTATACCCTAAACTACCACATTTGAGACATTTTACACACAAAATATCTATTTCAAATACATCCACTGTCTATTTATTTCATCAAATTGGATTGAAATGATTTTTTTTAAAAAAAATAAAATAACAATTATGTCTTTAAATCCTATTATTTAGGTTTTTTTTAGGGCATAGTTGATATTTTGTATTTTTAAAAATAACTTTAAATCTAATTTGACAAAAAAAAAGATAGCCGAATGATGTATTGTATGGAAAGAGTATTTTTTAAAAAAAAAAATTAATTATCGCCCCGTTTAAATTTAACCACTAAATCAGACAGAAGAGTAATATATGCTTCCCAAATATCAAAGTGAAACTTTGAAAGTTGGCAACTTGTATAAACAGATGAGCTATTGCCCTGGCGCTTTGTCTTTTGGCTCATGGCTCCTTTACTGATCAAAGAGGCTCGACGGTTTCAATGCCAACATGAAGGATTCCCTTGTAAGGTTTATTTCTTTGTACTTAAGAAGAGAAAAGAGAAGAAGAAGAAAAAAAAAGATTTATTTCTTTGCATGATTTAATTAGTGCTTACTACATAATTTTTTAAAACATAAAATAAAATTAACATGTACAAAGGCAAGGAAAAGGGGGAAAGGGCCGAAGCTCCTTCCCCCAGAAGCGCAAGATTGTAGAAGAAACTCAAGTTGCATGGAGAGACAGGTAGTGAAAGAGCTTTCAACTCCTATATTTCCTCAGCAAAAGTGTGGACTAAAGTGAAACTTTGAAAGTTTGGCAACTAGTATAAACAGATGAGATATTGCCCTGGCGTTTTGTCTTTTGGCTCATGTCTCCTTTACTAATCAAAGAGGCTCGAGGGTTTCAAAGCCAACACGAAAGATTTCCTTGCAAGATTTATTTCTTTGCATGATTTTATAATTAGTGTTTACTGCATAAAAATTTTAAAGGAAAATTCACTTCGCGCCTTCAACCTACCAAAGCAATCTTAAACATAAAATCTCAACTACTAACATTAAGCTCTAAACTTTCAAAATCAATTCAATTATGTTCTGAAATAAAATATGACGGTCAACCATGCCACATAACTCATTTATAACACGTGGCATGATTTTGACGGTTCAAACTTTTTTAAGGGCGCAATTTGATAAAACTTGATAATTTTAGGGCTTAATGTGTCAAAAGTGGTTGTTTGAAATTTTTTTAATAGTTTGGGGGACATAATGTCTTTTACCCTATTTTTTTAGGCAAACAAAACTTTATTCCAAAGAGAAAATAGAAATGACACATAGAGACAAATTAAAACATAATACAAGGATTATAAAAACTCATTACAACATAATCAAAAGACAAGCAACCATCACATACACCAAATACGTGGAATTAAACCGACTACACATAAGCACAGGAGCACAAAGGCCCTATGTAATCTTTTCTAAGACAATAAAAAGCAAAAAACAAGTCCATGACGGTGTTGGTGCTGCGTCGTAGAGGGTGCCGGCAAATTGTGATTGTGGTATTTGATCGACTCCTCTTACATAGATATCACGTCCCGTGCTCATATTAATTCTTAAGCTCTATAGAATGTACGTGCTTATATTAATCCTTAAGCTCTATGGAATGTACAATTACAGCGAGGTCACACGTAATCCATTTTGATTTCAAATGACCAAAATGCCCTTGGAAAAGAAAGGGCAGGAGATCTAATGAAAACTGGTTATTTAGTCCTATGGGGTTTGAAAATGATAAATTTAGGGATAAAATCTTGGAAAAGTCGTTCAAATTACAACAGATTAATTTGTTAGTGCTGGGAGATAAATTAGTTCTAAACTGAGGCCTATGATGCCACATGAGGCCACCGTCCAGCCCAAAAATTGAAGCCCAAAAGTGGTCAAGTTAGGCCCAAACTTGAATAATTAAACATTGAAGAATTTTAACTAAGTTTAAGCATAATTAAGCTGAAATAAAATAATAAGAACAAAGGTATAAAAATGTTTAAGCACATAAATATATTCTCGGCAAAAAAAATTTATAAGAGCTCAATAATTAATATAATTGGCAATTATTCTATTAAGGCTAAAAATAAGTATGTACAATTAGTTAATTAAAATAGAGGGTAAAGTTACTGAACAAAAATTGGATTTGAATGAATTTTTATATTTATTAAAATGAAAAGTGTGCGGTGAAAATTTTGGGACCGGGCTCCCAAACATCTCAAAAATTTAACAACCATCTATGCAATAAAAACTGAAATTAACAGAAGAAATTCAAATTTGCAAGATTATATCATTTGATAAAAGTGGGAGAAGATTTAACTAAATCCGTACCCAATCATTTCAGGTTGGTGTTTGGCAAGATCCAAAGTTTTAGAAGCGTCTGATGAAGCCCAATTGTTCATAGACGGAGCCAGAACCATAGAGAAAAAGTCCTGCGCTCGTCATCAGCGACGGCTGTAACCCGCTACTTCCCATCACATGCATGAGACCGTAAGGCCTCTTCAGGGTGCGAATTCGATGTCCAGAAAAGTTTGCGCGTGACAGTTTCTTACCCGAATTTGGTTTCTTGGGCATTCATACCCAAAGTTGGAAGGAATCGAATCAATTAGAACAGAGAGAACGATTTGGAGAAGAAACCATAGAACCAAGTAATTGCATTGAGACTCGAGTAGTCGATTAATCCATTAAGAACCAGTGGATGCCATATCCGTCAGAATCGACAACAATAATAAAAGAATAGAAGAGAATTTTGATTTTCCTTAGTCTAGGGTATGCTTATGTGATCCTATCATTAAGTTACTAAAAGCCACACAACTTCTTTCATATGGCTGACATCGAACTAGTTTATAAGCTAATGAGAGACGAGGGTTTCGAAGCAGTTAAGTCCATCCAATTCCAGTGCGAACCGTGGTGCCCTCCGCTGCTGCTCTTTCGCAACTCCTTGTTGCTGCTTGTTCTCGTCGGCTGTCACAGCTTTGTTGATGACCCCTGCATCGTGTCGCGGCTGGCTGCTGCTACTTCTAGTACAAGTAGTAGAATTACCACGCCCATTGTTGAGAGAACTCAGAGAAGGGAAGGAGGCCCTCACCGCTTGGCTCAACATATCAGCAAACAAGAAGTCGAAGAAACTGAACATCGAATTCATGACTTGGCGAAAAACCACAAAACCAAAGAATTTTGTTGGGCAAAGTTGCGGAGAGAGAGAGAGAGGTGTTGGCCGCTTTGCGTAAGAAGTCTGGTTGATTCTTAGGGAATAGGAGGCGGGGAAAAGGGTTTTATAGAGAGGAATAGGTTTCCTTGCTGTGTTAGGAAGCCTATGTAAGATATTATTTTGATATCCTTTATCACGAAAGTGTGGCCCCTACGTCAGAATTTTTTAAAATTTTAAATTATTGATGGTTATAGATTTATTCTAATAGGAATTCTAGAAATTAAATTTGAAATTTAAATATAGATTTATTTTTTATGCAGAAATATTTCAAGTTAAATTTAAATTGAATGTTTCTGGTCTATCCTATATATATCTGTGAATTCTATTGATATGATTTTAAGGTAAAAAATAGATTAAAAAATTCCTCATACGTAGATTTTCAAAACTCCAGATGTAGATTAAGATGTTGGGCTGTGATTGAATAAATATGACTAGAAATATGAAGCGTGGAAGTGTCCGATGCCCCTTTCAAACTCCAAAGGCGTGTAAAACCAACTCCTGGCATGAGTGACACCAACTGGACCCCAGAGGGCGAACAATTCTTTAATGTCGTAGCCGCCGCGGACGGTCCGCGTTGGTTTACTTGGGAAAGGAAAAGAAAGGTGCATGACCTTTGTCATGCATTTGACTTGAAACATTATATTAATGCACGCAATCAACGAGAGCCGCTAAAAACCAACGATTTGTAATACACCTCCTGAGGAGTGGAGCCGTGTGGTCAACTTGCATTATCAAGCTGTCAATTTGGCATCTCGGTTAGTTTAATTTAATGGGAAAATCATCACAATCGAACTGTCAAAGTTGGCAACTTCCATACTGGAAATGAACACAAAAGATCTTGCTACAGCGTGACGTCTTTTGCATGCCCGTTTACTAATTCAAAGAGACTTCGAAAGGGGTTTCCAAAGTCTTCATGAAGGAATCCTTTGCGTGGACATTTTTGCATGACTTAATTGGTAAATTATGCATTGGACCTTCATCATTCATTAGGAGTACAAAAGTTTCATTCTACCAAGTTGAATCACTCTCTTTGGAGACCAGAGATTGTGTCATGAGAGTTTTGCTAGTTGCATGCCTTGATGCGCTAAGCATACATGTAAAAGAACACACACTCCCCCTTTACCCTAGGGGTTTGGTCTGGTGATAAAACACCAATTTAGGTTTTCACATGTCCCAAATTCGAATTCCAATACCGTCTTTATCGTCTCTGACTTAAATTGAGGTGTGTTGGGTGAGTTCTTGACATATGCTTTCAGGTTGACTTATATGACCAGGTATACAAACCGATCTTTAGACCTCTGGATTTAAAAAAAAAAGGGAGGGGGGGAATACACTTTTCACCCACAAACTACCGAGTAGTGATACATTGCACCCAAACTACCATCTTTAAGACATTGTCTCAAACTACTAATGTTAACACTTTAACACCCTAAACTAACAATACCTTCCAATTACTAATATTAAACACTTTGCACCCTCCATTTAACAATAATACTCTTGAAAATTAATGAATTGATAACAATATCTTCAATATATGTAAAATGGGTTTAAGGACATTATCGTCATTTTAACCTAACAATTTGATAAAGGGTGTAAAGTGTTAAAAATTAGTAATTAGAGATTATAATGTGTCAAAATTAATAATTTAAAGTGTAAAGTATAAAAATATAATAATTCGTGGGTGAAAAATTATATTTTTTTTAAAAAAAAAAAAAAAACCTCTGGATAAAATTTCTCTTGGGACCATGCCCCTCTCCCAACTTGTCTACAGTTCTCGGGCTCCAACTCCAAGGTTACTGTATTCTCGTACAGATCATGATAGAGAATATAAAGAAAAACTTATAACCTGGTTCAATTTCCATTGGTCTGTTCTTGAACTGGGGTCTGCATTCCTCCTCACAATTCATTGTTTCAGGTTCATGGGGATCCCGGCCCACCAGTAGGTATGATGTATTGATGTTATGTTTAGCCATTTACGAGGCGAAGTTGCGACTTTTGATGGAGCGGACCTGTTCAACAATTGGGAGCAGTGGATAAGGATATGACGTAGCTTTTAGTGGGCTGTGTTCACGGCACCCAACCTCCTGGTTCCAGTTCATTACCTCATGAATTATTCCAACCATTACCCATGTACCTAAGCGATGGCTCAAAGCAGGCCAGATTCAATTGATTTATTTGCCTAACGCATCCATCACCAAGTCAAATCTAAGGACGAAACAATTGAGTCGAATTGACCCCCAAAAATATTGCAGCAGAAAAGTTGGTAACAGAAAAAGAATTGGCCAAGTAAAACAATTGGTTCGACTTTATTGAATGCCCGACAAAAGGAGGATCAATTCCAAGCAAGCATGGTGACAGAAAATTTACTAGTTCACTAGGAAATCTAATTCTGAACATACCCAAAGAACAAAAAATTGCACAAAAGTAATACATCAAGATGCCGCGCTGATTAGAAGAAGTAGTGTCCGCTTAGCGAAGAACAAGCGTTTCAAAACAATCCAATCCGTCCAAGTTGGATTAGCTTCCTAAGAGGAGTCGGTTTGGGTTACTTATCTCTTGCAATTAGTTCCATTTGAAACATCCTTCCCTCCTTGATCCCGCGCCAATGCTCTCTCAGGCACTCCTAATGTTTTTAGGAGTTGTAACAATATCAAACACTTGACGATATTCTCTTTTTTCCTTAACCCGTTATTTTAAAAGTTAAAGCACTAATTAATTGTCAAAATAATCTTCATATTTATCCAATGAAAAACACTAATATTTGATTGATATATAACAACTAGCACTAACCACATATTTGTTTTGACTTCCAAAGAATTAGTTCAAATTACTTTTGAAACTCTTTAAAATTATTATAAAATTTAGTTTTACCCATTAAAGAACCAACGTGGAGACTTGACCTTTATACCATCTTCTTCTTCTTTTTCAAATTAAAAGTTCAAACTCCTAACAAATTCTCTTATTTGTTAAAATTCAAGACTAGATAATTAACTAAAGTTACTAAACAATTAATCAATCCAAGTCGGTAAACAAATAGAATTTATATCCTTTTAATTTCTTATTCAAATTGGATGGTGGATGTGATAAGTTTATTTTTTTTTGAATTAAATTATAATTCGGATAAAAAAAATTGAAGAAAACAAATGAAATACCCCTCAAACACAGCTAATCAAACTTAATTAAAACATTACATAGACTTCTCCATAAAATAATAAAATTAAAAAAAAAAAAAAAAAAAAAAGAGACGTATACCAAAATTCTTTGAACGCAAAAGGCACAGGGCCTGCCTCAAATTAAAAAATAAAAATAATAAGGAAAAAAAAAAAGAAGTGGGGCCTACCGCCTAAGGGTTAATGGCCCCATAATTCCCATGCATGAGCCGAAAGCTTCTGCTGTGTGTTTAATATATATGGTCCTAGTCTTTTGCAAATAGCCTAAAAAGTGTTGCATTAATATTAAGCAAAGAAATCACACATCGCTTTTATATGGTCCTGCGCTTTCGGCTTGTATCCGCCTCCGCAACTTGCGATGCCAGGCTGAATACCACAAATTCGGTGAAAAGGAAGCCTAAATTCGGCTATGCCCTAACCCTAAAATCTTTGGGCTTTTGGGCTTTTCTAAAACTAACTAAAGCCCAAACCGGGCCCTATGATGCCACATGGGCCTACGGTCCAGCCCAAAAGTAAAGGCCCAAACTTAAATAATTAAACATTGAAGAATTTTAACCAAGTTTCAGCATAATTAAGCTGAAATAAAATAATAAGAACATAGGTATAAAAATGTTTAAGCACATAAATATATTCTAGACAAAAATTGTTATAAGAGCTCAATAATTAATATAATTGGCAATTATTCTATTAAGGCTAAAAATAAGTATGTACAACTAGGAAATTAAAAGAGAGGGTAAAGTTGACATTTACGGAACAAAAATAAAATTTAACTATCATCTAAGCAATAAAAATTGAAATTAACAGAAGAAATTCAAATTTGCAAGATTATACCAGTTGATAAATGTGGGAGAAGATTTAAAATCCGTACCCAATCATTTCATGTTGGTGTTTGGCAAGATCCAAAGTTTTACAAGCGTCTGATCAAGCCCAATTGTTCATAGGCGGAGCCAGAACCATAGAGACAAAGTTCTGTGCTCGTCATCAGACGGCTGTAACATCATGCTATTTCCCATCAGATGCGTGAGACCGTGAGGCCTCTTTAGGGTGCCAATTCGATGTCCAGAAAAGTTTGCGCGTGACAGTTTCTTACCCGAATTTCGTTTCTTGGGCATTCATACCCAAAGTTAGAAGGATCAATCAATTAGAACTGAGAGAACCATTTGGAGAACAAAACACAGAACCAATTAATTGCATTGAAACTCGAGTAGTCGATTAATCCATTAGAACAAGAGGATGACTTAGAAGATGTTCGGTTAGTTTGTTTTGTGAGAAATTTTTGTGTTTTGTGAATTTTTAGGTAATGTTAACTTTATTGGTATACGTGCTGTAGTTGTTTTTAGGTGATGTTAAAAAACATGTTCGGTTTGTGTATTCTCAGGATTCAAAAAATTCTTAGAACGTAAAAAAACTGAAACATCTTAGTTTTTAAAAGTATTTTAAAATATAACAAAATTTGCAAAACAACATTCAAAATCTCAAAAATTTCTACACAAACTCCATTATTTTTTATACAATCTTCAACAACTTTTCACACAAATTCTAATACATTTTCAAAAAATATATATAACTCCATACTTTTTCACCTAACTCCAATACATTTTTTATTAAACAATTACATTAAAAGCATCTCTCTTTACACATTTTTACAAATTCCAATAAAAATTAAATATATTTAAAACTTTTCACCAACTTTTATACAAAATTTTATAAAACTCCAATCTACGTCAATATCCACGATTCTATCAAAATATTAAAATTTTACAATTTTTTACAAACCGAAGAGGAACTAGTCTCTATAGGGTATGCTTGTGTGATTCTAAGTTACCAACAGCCACACGACTTATTCATATGGCTGACATCCAACTAGTTTATAAGCTAACGAGAGACGAGGGTCTCGCAGCAGTTAAGTCCATCAAACTCCAGTGCGAACCGTGGTGCCCTCCGCTGCTGCTCTTTCCCAACTCCTTGTTGCTTCTTGTTCACGTCGGATGTCTCAACTTTGTTGATGACCCCTGCATCGTGTTGCGGCTGGCTGCTGCTACTTCTAGTACAAGTAATAGTATTACCACGGCCATTGTTGAGAGAAGGGAAGGAGGTCCTCACCGCTTGGCCCAAAATCTCAGCAAACAAGCCGTCGAAGGAACTGAACATCGAATTCATGACTTGGCAAAAAAACCACAAAACCAAAGAATTTTGTTGGGCAAAGTTGCGGAGAGAGAGAGAGAGAGAGGTGTTGGCCGCTTTGCGTTAGAAGTCTGGTTGATTCTGAGGGAATGGGGGGCGGGAAAAAGTTTTATAGAGGAATAGGTTTCCTCGCTGGGTTAGGAAGCATAGCCGTAGGAAGCGATAAAGCGTGGAAGTGTCCGATGCCCCTTCAAACTCCAAAGGCGTGTAAAACCAACGACTAGCACGAGTGACACCAACTGGACCCCAGAGGGCGAACAATTCTTTAATGTCGTAGCCGCCGCGGACGGTCCGCGTTGGTTTACTCAGGAAAGGAAAAGAAAGGTGCATGACCTTTGTCATGCATTTGCCTTGAAACATTATATTAATGCACACAATCAACGAGAGCCGCTAAAAACCAACGATTTGTAATACACCTCCTGAGGAGTGGGGCCGTGTCGTCAACTTGCATTATCAAGTTGTCAATTTGGCGTCTCGGTTGGTTTAATTTAATGGGAAAATCATCACAATCGAACTGTCAAAGTTGGCAACTTCCATACTGGAAATGAACACAAAAGATCTTGCAACAGCGTGACGTCTTTTGCATGCCCATTTACTATTTCAAAGAGACTTCAAAAGGGGTTTCCAAAGTGTTCATGAAGGAATCCTTTTGCATGATTTAATTGGTAATTACGAATTCAAAATAACCAAATTGGTCCATTGGACCTGCATCCATTAGAGTGCAAAAGTTTCTGAATCACTCCCTTGGAGACCAGAAAGTAGCGTGAGTTTTGCTAGTTGCATGCCTTGATGCACTAAGCATACATGTAAAATAACACCCTAGACAAAATTTCTTCTTGGGACCACGCCCCCTCTCCCAACTAGTCCACAGTTCTCGGGCTCCAACTCCAAGGTTACTGTATTCTCGTACAGAGCATGACAGAGCATAACTTGGCTCAATCCCCATTGGTCTGTTCTTTAACTTTGGTCTGCCTTCCTCGGATCCTCCTCACAATTCATTGTTTCAGGTTCATGGTGATCTCAGCCCACCAGTAGGTATGATGGTTTGTCCATTTACGAGCCGAAGTTGCGAACTTTTGATGGAGCGGACCTGTTCAAGAATTGGGAGCAGTGGATAAGGATATGACGTAGCTTTAGTGGGCTGTGTTCACGCCTCACGGCACCCAACCTGCTGGTTCCAGTTCATTACCTCATGGATTCAATGGCACGACTTCCGTAGCTCCCAATTAGGGCAATTTTTTTTTTTTTTTTTTTGTGTGTCAAAGCTCATCCCTTGACCTGTTTGTCTTTTTGGTATTTCGGCCTTTGATCTCATCTATTCCCTCGTCTTTCTTTGCTTTCTTTTGTTTCATCTGGCTGAACAATTTGGCTACGCAGAGAGAGAAAAAAAAAAAAAAAAAGGCTGAACTATTTGGCTCTTACGTAGTTCAACGTAGGATTATCGGTAATACAAAGAGTTTCTTTGCTTACTTTGAATTATTCCAACCATTACCCATATACCTAAGCAATGGCTCAAAGCAGGTGAGATTCAATTGATTTATGTGCCTAACGCATCCATCACCGAGTCAAATCTAAGGACGAAACAATTGAGTCGAATTGACCCCAAAAAAATTGGAGCAGAAAAGTTGGAAACGGAAAAAGAATTGACCATATAAAACAGTTGGTTCGACTTTATTGAATGCCAGACAAAAAGAAAGAATTCAACGTCCAAGCTTGATAGCAAGGCGACAGAAAATTTACTAGTTCACTACGAAAACGAATTCTGAACATACCCAAAAAAACAAAAAACAAAAAATTGCACAAAGTAATACATCAAGATGCTGCGCATGCGCTGATTAGAAGAAGTTGTGTCCACTTAGTTCAGAACAAGCGTTTCAAAACAATCCAATCCGTCCAAGCCTACTGCAAAAGCGAATACTCTAGGCCGGGATTCACCAGCCGGTCGTTTTGCAAAATCCTCGACGCCATTCTCGCTCTTGTTTAGGGCCACACCGGCAGCCGTTTTCGTAGTCTTGACGATCGGAGGCAGAGGCAAGCCGAGTTCATCGCCGAAGTAGTCAGCACAGATGGTTCCGCGGGTTGTGCCAAAGACAGACATCGTCACGATGATCAGTTCAAGGGAAAGGCTTAGAGGAACAGGTGAAGTTTAAGAGAATAGGGATGGAAGATCTCAGTAGCTTTGGAATTGTAATTAAGGTAATGGGGGGGCTCTCTATTTATAATGAAACCTGTATTAGCTTCCTAAGAGAGTCGGTTTGGGTTTCTTATCTCTTGCAATTAGTTCCATTGAAACATCCTTCCCTCCTTTATACCGCGCCAATCCTCTCTCAGGTACTATAATGATTTAAGGAGTTGTAACAATATCAAACACTCTGACGATATTCTCTTTGTTCTTAACCCGTTATTTTAGCGGTTAAAGCACTAATTAATTTTCAAAATAATTGTCATATTTATCCAATGAAAGTCTTGATAAATGAGAGTCCACTGCATCTCGTTAGGGTTTGTAAGTAATTAATCCTTGGTTGGTAAACTTTAATCTTTAATTGAAATGTAACTATTAGAGCTAGTCATATAAAGATTTTGATTTTGAAAGGATTAATTAAGATTACGCTTGAAACTTTTTAAAATTATTATAAAATTTCATTTTACATATTAAAAAATCAATGTGGAGACTTGACCTGTATATTATTTTTTTGTTGAGCACAAAACAAAAACACAACACACATAGACGTGGTTCGACTATATATTTACGCCCATAAATGAGAAAACTTTGATTTTAACATACTAATTTACAACTCTCAGCTCAACCTTACTTATAGAGTTATATATAGGAGAAATGAGACGGTGTGAACAAATCACACTTTGTTAAGATTTGCAGCACCGTGCAAATCTTGTCTTGCAGCACATTTAATGAAGAGCATGCTTTGGTTGCTGCATTTAATAAGAAGCATGCTTGTTGCATGTAAATCTTGACTTGTTGATATGGAACCTACGTAGCCTACAATTTTTTTCTTCTTCAAATTTAGAGTTCAAATTCCTAACAAATTTTCTTATTTGTTAAAATTCAAGACTAGATATCTAACTAAAGTTACTAAACAATTAATCAATCCAAGTTAGTAATCAAATATAATTCGTATCTTTTTTAATTTCTGACTCAAATTTTATAGTTCATGTGATATGTTTATTTTTGTTCGAATTGCATTATATTTGAATAAGAAGAAGATAAATGGAATAACCCTCAAACAAAGCTAATCAAACTTAATTAAAACATTACACTCCGACTCAACAAAAGCTTCTCATGGCTCTAGATGTTGGCGTTTGGGGCCATGCCAACATTTTGGCTATAATAAAATAATTATAAAAAAAATTTCTCTTCTTATCAAATCATCAATTTTCATTATAAATAAATATAAAATTTTATTCAATAATCTCTCTTCATTTTTTCAACTGCTCTAACATTCCAAAATTTTAACACTCAAACATTAAATACAAAAGGCATAGGGCCTGCCTCAAATTAAAAAATTTAAGAAGTGGAGCCTAAGGGTTAATGGCCACATAATTCCGTTGCATGAGCCGAAAGCTTCTGCTGAGTGTTTAATATATACGGTCCGCAAGGAAATCACACATCGCTTTTGTTTCGTCCAACGCTTTCGGCTTATGTCCGCTGCGCAATTTGCGATGCCAAGCTGATTACCACAATTTCAAGAGTCGCGGATTCCATTTTGACTCCAGTATTACGGCCCAAAACGTCAAAAAGTTATTCTCTTCATTTAAATTTTTTTTAAAAAAAAATAATTAATTTATTAAAAAAACTTCATAATCATGTCTATTTTCGTCAATTATTTCTTTTTTATTACAATTAAAAAATAATTTCTCTTTTTACCTCTTTCACAACTCTTTTTTAAAATTTAATAAAACTCTAATATACTTCAATTTTCATAATTTTTTTAATTTTTTTTTTAAAAATCTTACATAAAAAAATTGTTTCTAATTTCTTATTCAAATTAGATACTTTAATTTTTGACATTGAATAAAATTAAATTAAAGCGACAGCAGAGGTATCTGGCTGGCAAGATTCGAGGATCGGAGAATCGGGACTTGGGCCCAAACGGCATCGAGCCTATGCAAAGGGAACTATCCCGCTACCGAGTTTCCTCTCTTTATTCTAAACCACAAATGCCCCCTACTTACCCTTCCACCGCTCCTAATTTATTCCAATTTTAGACCAATTTGCCCTCCTCATAAATTAATAATAAAGTTCATAAGAAGAAAAAAAACTATTGGCCTTTATTGCCCAGCTGGCTACTTTGGAAAATACGTGTCAGCTAACTATTGCGTGCTAGGGGTAGTGAAGCTGGGATGCCGTATGAACTTTAGTGGCCAAGAATTCGAAGCGAGAACGGAACCAAAAATAGAGTTAAATTCCGTTAAATGAGGAGGCGTGGAAGCTAAGCCCTCTTCCTGGGTATAAAAAGGCTCCTACCAGAGCGCTAAACAGCGAGACGGAGATAAAAGACGTCGAATAGAAAGAATTGCGCAGAGAGAGAAGCGGTTGGTCGAGATCCGGCGAGGTGTGTCGGGTTTCGTCCATTGTATCTCGGAATTCTGAGTGATATTTCTTCTTGTAGTCGGAGTTTCCAAGACAGGGGATAAGAAAATGAAGGGGTCGTGTACGCTGGTGGCGTCGGTACTAGCCGCATCCACGGTGGCTCTCGGCTCCTCTTCTTCTGCAGCAGATCGTGACACCTCCGCTCGTCCTTGCTCGAATGAGGTACAGTAATATGACATAATTAGTCGAGCTTTTAAACTCAATGCAAAATTTGTCGAGATCGCCCCGTTTATTTGTCCGTTCGGTTGCCTCTCCTTCATCTGTTTCTTTCATTTCTTTATAATGCTCTTCTGTTGAGAGTCACGAATTGTTCAATCCTCCGCCCTCGAGATCGCCCCGTTTGTTTGTCCGTTCGGTTGCCTTTCCTTTGTCTGTTTCTTTCATTTCCTTATGATGCTCTTCTGTTGAGAGTCGCGAATTGTTCAATCCTCCGCCCTTGTAAGCCGGGGTGCTTCGATTAGGATATGCCATCTTCCCTCTCATTTCAAGCATTCAGCATTACGTTTAATTTTCTTCTTGTTTTCTTAGACAAATGTCTGGTAAGTTTTCGGTCAACTTTTAATTAACCTAATTGTTTGTATTTTTTAGGGGTTCTATTCTTCTTCATCTTCGGCCAAAAATGATGCGGCAAATTCGCGAAGGTCATCTGAGGAGAAATTCGCGCCGAGATTCGACGGCCTAAGATTCATCGAGACGTTGGTCACGGCTCACAGATGACCGCGCCATAACAACCCGGCTGTATTTTTTTTTCTCTGTTTTTAGCTGCTAAGGGAGGTCGCGTATGGATTCTATTGCCATTGGCCGGGATATGTAATTGGAGAGCAACTTCTTTCTTTCTTGGGTCGTTTTCGTATGTCGCTGGGTTTTCTTTTTTCTTATTTGGTTAATTGATGGTATAATATGTTGAACCCAAAAGCGTGAGGGTCACAATTTTTGTCATTGTCTCTCTTGTTTTGGAATTTATTTCGCCTGCTATCTTATTAATTACGATTCTTCCAGTATATTCAAAGGATCTCCTTCGCTTGAA
The DNA here is from genome assembly GCA_003952965.2 of Morella rubra. NCBI lineage: Eukaryota > Viridiplantae > Streptophyta > Magnoliopsida > Fagales > Myricaceae > Morella > Morella rubra. Next base: position 32,046,073 of record CM025855.1, read on the forward strand.
TTGCAATTTTCTGAACAATATTGATTCTTTTCTTGACATTAAATATTATGTCTTTTTATTAATTATTCTTCAAGTTTTTGTTGTCTCCCTTAATTAGTTAATGTGATCATGAATCGAATGGAAAATTGCAAATTCCAAGCCATCTCTTCCCCTTTCAATGCTTGATTAGTCTTTGGCCTAACTTGGAATTTCATTTTTATTGTTTTGAGGGGTGAGACATTGCAAATAAAACATATATCGGACTAACCTAAGATTGGGTCCTAATTCTTTCCTCTCTCTTTTCAAAGTTAGCCTTTTAGCTGTTTGAGGAGGTAGTATAATTGCCCTCGGTATGTGATTTAATGGTAGAGCAGGTGGTACAAATGGCTGCTCGAGGCATTTATTTGGCCTCTTGGGAATTTATGACTTGAGTGTACCACACGAAAAGCAATGGAATTTGACAATTCTAACCACGTACTGCGTCTCCAATTGAATGCTTCAAAATTTCCCTTTGATCTACCCTTCTGTCCAAGCTCGGTTCTATTTTCCTCCTTCTTTTGCTCGTTACTTCTCTTAAATTTTGTTTAGGACTTACGTTGCCATTGAAGCTATTGACGAAAGAAAAAATTTCAATTAAAAAAATTAAAAAAAAAATTAAAAAACGACAGGTCACCTGCCATTCTTATGATTACCTGAATTTCATTTAGGTTAAAAAAGAAACTGAATATTGGCTGGAAGAATATGCCGAGCATTAAAAAGGTATATACTGGTTGGTGCGGGCTGCAGAGAAATAAGATAGATTCTCGAATAAGATAGTCCTAGTAAATGTTGTTCATTCAAGTATGATGGAAATCGACAGATGCGAAGAAAAAAAAATTTTCGACAGATGGAATTACGGGAAAAAAAAAAAAACAGTACAAAACCACCTCAAAATCAAAATATATTCGTCAATTTGATCTAGAACCTTAATTTCATTTGTTAATGTATTGGCCGAATGAAAAATCGCTTATTAAGACTATATTGTATGGGAAGTTGGAAAATGCTATTGGAATTATTTAGCACCTTTTTTTATTTTATTTTTGTACGCATAGGCCTGCTTTGTTTAGAAGGCTAGACAATATTGTATGGCAAGTTTTCTTATGGGCAATGATTGGAAGAAGGTGTTAGATGGTAGACCTTTTGGTAGATGACGAACGAAATTTGTTTAGAACGTGAGTGCCTGGTTAGATGAAATAGGAAAGCACGCACTACCATATGCTAAACATGCTACTAACTAATGTATAGGCCTGTCTCTGTATATATATATATAAAGTATGTCTTTTTATGGAAGTCGTGATCTGTCCTCTTCTGCTAAGTTAATAAAGATTTTCTTTTTAAATATAATAAATAATATAATTAGGTCCATAAGTACCATCATTTACTATATAAATGGAAGAGCAGCTAGCAGTCCTTAAACACCATATGAATTGAATGGCCGCCAACCAATTATCAAGGTTATAACAAAGGCTCTAATTGATCAATTCATGTGTTTTCTTACATCTCCATTTTTAAACTTAAATTTTTTGATTTTGTAAATTTAAATATTAAGCTGCACATTTTTTATATTACTTTAGTCTTTGACTTAACTATAATTCATTTTTTTAAAAAAAATTGTCACACCATCTAAAAATATAATTAAAGTCTTCTCCTATATTTGAATTTGGCATGGGGTTTTTTTTTCTTAAAAAATTAAAAATTGACATCTTCAAATCAAAACGCGAAAATGCATGCAGCATGCTGTTGTGGAAGTTCCATTTTTTTTTTTTTAATAAATACACGGAGAAACATCACTTTGAGCCCCTACCTACCAAGCTAACTTTAAATGGGTCTAAATTATCAATTTTGATACATTGAATCTACGAACTATTGAATTTCATCAATTTGCGTCCTTAAAAAAGATCCAATTATTAAACTTGTGCAACATGTGTTGTGAATGAGCCACGTGGCACGATTTTGATCTTCAGATTTTATTTCAGGGCATAATTTGATTAATTGTGAAAGTTAAAGGCTAATGTGTTGGTAATTTAGACTCATATTTGAAGTTGGCTTAGTAGTTAGAGGGTTTAAAGTGACATTTCCCTAAATATATTTACACACTCCAATTACAAGGTTTTGACATTTTGCATAAATTATTATTTTTGTATTATGCTTACTAACTATTGATTTTAAACACTTTGCACCTAAAAAAAAAATTTTAAAATTAATTTTTTTTTCGAAATTACGATTTTACCTTTATAAAATAATCTACAAAATTATAGAGATAAACTTTTTATCTTGTGCACAATTGAAATTGAAAAATTTTAACATGTGTAATATGACGAAAAATAATATATTAGATATGAAGGGGTGTTCGGCCCCAAAATTTTCATCCCAATAAAATAACTCTCCAAATTCTCGCTCTCCTCATCAAATCATCATTTTTCACTCCAAATAAATATAAAAAATTAATTTTAATCATCTCTTTTCACTTTTTTATCAATTCCAATACTCTAAAATTTCCAACACTCAAAATTTTCACAGCCGAACGCCACCAAAATGTCAAGATCGTATAATTAAAAAGTTACAAATTGTATTTATTCTTTATTTTTTAAAATTTTAAATGATCAAAGAATCCAAGCTCGCTGTGCAAAAAATCTCATTTGGTCTGTATCATTCCATGAGGAGCATAGAATATAGAACCTTCTAGGTGGCGTTTTCTTCAAATCACTTCAACGCCTCACGTCTAGATTTTTTGTGTGTTCATAATTGACCTCACGAAACGGTCGACTGCTGTTTGATGAGGTTTCACTATCTCAAGCAGAAGCTTCGTCCGAGAGCAATCACCGCGACCCCAAGCCTAAAGCTATGCCATGCGGGGCGGGCCCCGGAAGGAAAATTTTGCATCAAAGCTAATAGTTTCACCCCATTAGAAAACAAACTGGTTTCGGCCACAGGAACGAGGGTCTCGGCTTCTTTTGGTTCAATGGCGCTCCAGCCACAAACCCAAAGCTCCTCCTGGGAAAAATCTCAAGGCAAAAACTTTGCGCGGTTCGGAACTGTCAAGTGGTAAAGTGTGATCCACTAAAAACACACGGGGCTCACGGGTACACCGCTGTCTTTTTCTTGCAAAGCTGCAATCCTCCGTATGTCGGTAAGTTGTTCTGTAAAGGACAGACCACTCACCTCTAGAGTAATTAAGGATTCTTCCTTTGCTTGTAGAAAAATTACAAATAATAGACATGTACTTTTAGATTTTTATTTATTTATTATTTATTATTTTTAATATGGTGTACAGACCATATATTCTTGCCTTCGACTAATATCGAGTTTATATGGTCCTCTCGATACCGCGATTCATATATATTAGATAATTATCAGGGTAAAGGTATTAAGAGTATATTTAAAGGGAGAATAACACTTATAAAGTCTTGAATTTGAGACTTTTGATGGACTATGTTATCAAGGTCTAAATTTTAACGGCTAGATCAATACTTTAGAATTTTACTTTTAAATAATTTGTAAACGAGATATTGGTGCTTTTAATTTTTTTATTTTAAGACGTGCGATTAATATAAAATTTGTTCTTTTTGTTGAGCTATGATATTTAAGGCGCAAATTATGTATATTTTTTCGAACAACAATGAATAAATCTAGTGCACTTGAAATTATCTCACACACTTCAAACAAGGATGTATAAGAGGATTAGAACTTAGTCTTAATTTCAAGAGGTAATATCATAGTCAGACGAGCAAAAATTAATTAGGTCCTCCCAAGTTATAAAAAATTTTATTTCGTCCTTATATCTCAGACATGATTAATCCTTGCCTCAGTTTGATTTGTGCTTATTCATAGAAAATGACCGAAATTGTCACGTCCCAAAAATCAGTATAAATAAAGAAAAAAATAAAAGAAATTTATCTTTTTTATTCGAAACAAAACATATTATAACTATAATGTTTCAAAACATAAACATTAAACAAATTCTCTTAACAGTCTAAAATCTAAAATAATGCTCTCATCTATCCCGCCCGCATGCTTCTAGATTTGATTCTTGAACAATCTCTGAAAATAAAAAAAATAACGGAGTGAGTTCGACAACTCAGTAAGCAGAATAAAATCATGAATAAAAATATAATTTTTTTGAAATCAGAAATTTACAGTTATAGATAGTTTTACCAGTAATATAGAAAAATCCCTTTGGCATTAACAGTAAGCCACATTTACCCCTATGGCAGGTTGTGCAACGACTTATCCGGCGGCCAACCAAAATAAGTCAACAGTAAGCGGAGTTCACCCTACTAAGACTTAGCGAGAACGCCAAGTGTGCACTAAGGAGAAACCCACACAGAAACCACTCCAAAGAATGGGTGCACTCATAATCAGTAAGTTGGTACCAACAGCAGCAGTAATCAGTAACAGAACATTGCCTCGGGTTTGAAAACAGTATAATATATAATAACAGAATTCAAAATCAGAAATTATATTCAGCAGAATATAAATCTTTGAGAAAGAATGCAGAACAGTAATATAAACAGATTTCAGTATGTCTTTTAAAATTCCACATTTGTTTTCAGAATAACATAAGCTTGCAATAAAACATTATTTTCCACAAAATCGTTTTATGAAAACGTGTTCGTCATTTTGAAGAAAAACAGTATAGTAGCTCCGCTTAACTTGCTTTGATAATCGAACCGCCCTATAAATCACGTAGCGCAATAATCCAAAAGAACTAACAGTCTAAAATGTAAATAATGGTCTCACTATCCCGCCACATGCTTCTAGATTTGATTCTTAAACAATCTCTGAAAATAAGAAAAAAAAAATAACGGAGTGAGTTCGACAACTCAGTAAGCAGAGAATAAAATACATGAATAAAAATATAATCATTTTTCGAAATCAGAAATTTACAGTTATAGATAGTTTTACCAGTAATAAGAAAAATCTCTTTGGCATTAACAGTAAGCCACGTTTACCCTGTGGCAGGGTTGTGCAACGACTTATCTGGTGGCCAACCGAAATAAGTCAACAGTAAGCGGAGTTCACCCTACTAAGACTTAGCGAGAATGCCAAGTGTGCACTAGGGAGAAACCCACACAGAAACCACTCCGAAGAATGGGTGCACTCAGTAATCAGTAAGTTGGTACCAACAGCAGCAGTAATCCGTAACAGAACATTGCCTCGGGGTTTGAAAACAATATAATATATAATAACAGAATTCAGAATAGAATCAGAAATTATATTCAGCAGAATACAGAATCTTTGAGAAAGAATGCAGAACAGTAATATAAACAGATCTCAGTATGTCTTTTAAAATTCCACACTTGTTTTCAGAATAACATAAGCTTACAATAAAACATTATTTTCCACAAAATCGTTTTATGAAAACGTGTTCGTCATTTTTGAAGAAACAAATATAATAACTCCGCTTACCCGACTTGCTTCGATAATCGAACCGCCCTATAAACCACGTAGTGCAACAATCCAAAAGAACAAAGATAATTGTCGAACTTATAGAGATAGAGAGAGATCTCAAAAATGATAATGAAAATCACGTCTGAGAGGTGTGATCGACCTCTAAGCAGAAGTCCCTTTTATAGGCGAGAGAGACTTGAAAACAGTCCAAAATGGAATACAATTTGGCATCTCTTCAACAACCTCCCATTATTGCCATTAGTCGCCTAAAATGCATAGAAACGTCGAGAAATGAACGTTGGAAAGGAAAAGCCTAAAAAATCAAACGAAAATGTGCTAAAACGGATGAGAAATCGAAGAGAGGAGAGAAGGAAATTGATGAGAAGAGAACTAAAAGGTTGAAACGGCGGCTAGGGCTCAGTATTCGGGATTCTAACGTTTGGGGAAGAAGAAGATTGAAATGCAACGTTTCATTTAAAAATCCAAATTGAGCAAAACATGTTTAAATAAAATAAAACCTCAGCAATGGCAACCAAACGCGTCAGACGCCTCAGCGATTCAGCTACAAACCTCCTTCCTTAAAGCGTGCGGGTTCGAATCCTCGCATCCCATCATTTTTGCAATAAAAACTGTGAAACGTTAAATAAACTCAACCGCGTAAAAACAACAAATACGCGCCTGGCCTAGTGGCCTTGTCCTTTTAGGCCCCAGGTCTGGAGTTCGACTCCAGCCATTGCAAAAGCTCTTTTTTTTTTTAATTGAAACCGGGTTATCACAAATGATGTAGTAGAAAGGAGGTTTAAATAAGGGTTAAATACACTTTCCCCCTTATTTTTGGGTCATTTATACATTGCACCCCGATGTATTATTTTTGACACATTGGACTCCTTAACTTACACATTTTTCCACTTTGGACCCCGCACCCAAATTGCCCGTTAATTTAGACGGATTCCGTCAAAAATTTTACACATTGCCCCCTTATCTTTTGGCGTATGTACATATTGCCCCCCCTTATCTTTGGGGTATGTACACATTGCAATCCACGTTTTGACGGAATCCGTCTAAATTAACGTGCAATTTGGGTGCGGGGTCCAAATGAAAAAATGTGTAATTAAGGGGTCCAATGTCTAAAAAATAATACATCGGGGTGCAAAGTGTAAATGACCCCAAAGATAAAGGGAAAAGTGTATTTAACCCTTTAAATAACATTTAATTTTCATCAAAGCAATATCAATGCAGTAATGCAACGTACACACATACGGATTGATTCTCCAAAATTATCTTATATTTATTTTATTGACCAAAATTTTGGTTTTACAAACACCACCTAAATAATAAAAAATAGAGAAGAGATGATCAAAGTGCTGGCAAATGGTCTTAGCATTGAAACTACCAGTGAAGCTCGATACAGATCCATGATTCCATAAAGAGCCAAGCCTGAAAATGGGACAAGGACTGCCCCATCTCTGCTAGAGGTAGAATGAACAACCATCCAAGTTTATCGAGCCTAAATTTGAATAATTATTTACTTGTAGATTGGATTGCGTTATGCGCTTTAAGAAAAATCATTCACAAAAGCAAAGGGATCTCATACTATCAATATAGGACGGATCTCGTACTCTCAAATAGCTTTGAGGGAGAACGCTAACCAAGTAATGAGGAAATTGACTGAAACCATATGTGCATGCTTGTATGTTTCTCAGTGAAATGAAATTCACGATTGCTTAGAAAAAAAGAAGATTGGAACCATATGTAGTAGCTTCGGTAACATTTAAGGAAAAACATTTCTGAAGTGCACTTATGCCCCTGAATAAACATGAAAAGTTTCTTGTTAATTTAACATATATATGCGTACTCATAATTGAGGCACTAAATATGCACCATGCATACATTTGGCATACCGATTTCAGTAGGAAATTGGGATCTGTATCTGTAGACGTTCCACACAACTACTGAGAGTTTTAAAACAAATCCATGATAAGGCAAAGGGAATACCACTGTGACATGATCCAATGGCAAGGACAAGATACTTTTCACTTTTCATCTTCCTTCAGCAATAATATCATTAGTCATTAATTCAGTTACATTAAAAGGTGAGGGTGCTGGATCAGTCCTTTGGGAGCTCACATCCACTGCGATGCTATCTTGCATTTTCCTCTGGCTCTTACTGACACTAGAGGCAGTCAACGAAGTAACATCCTCATTTAAGAAGCTGCTTGTTATATCAGTGAAATCCCAATCTGTTAGATAACTTGGCTTTGATGTAACAGTGCCCACTTCAATATCTCCAGAAAGCATGCCGACAACGCGTGACATGGATGGGCGCATCATTGGTGATGCCTGAGTGCACAAGAGAGCCACCCCTATCACTCGAGTGGCTTCATTTTCATTGAACTCCAGTAATTTGGGATCCACCAGTCCCAGAGCTTGGTTATTTTCATGTAAAGTCCATGCCTAAGAACATCACAGTTATTATCACGAGAAAAACAGGTTAGTTTCAATTCTAGGCAATTTGATAGAGATAAATTCCTTAACCATACCCATTCAAGCAGGTAGATCTTTTCAGCATCCAAGGTATTGTCTGAGTTTGGCCTCCCACTGAGGATCTCCAAAGCAACAACACCAAAACCAAAAACATCAGCCTTTTCTGTTAAGTGCCCGCGCATTGCATACTCTGGCGCTAGATAGCCACTGAAAGAGGAATAACGATTACAAGAAATGCTTAGTGAAGAACTTTGATTATTTCTATTCAAATCATCAGCGAAGTAAGAAAAATAGACCACAAAAGAGCAAACATTGAGACCAAAATAAACAAATTTATATATAAAATAGCATGGTATAAGTTTGAGTTCGGCTCTAGTCGACCCATTCTGTAGGCAATTTTTGGTTCGGGTCCCAATTGGCACCATCTGAAGGTTAGGCTGGGTACTTCTTGCCATATCCTGGATACCTATGATCAAGTTGCCCGTTTAGCTTATCCATGTCCCATAGGTTATTAATGACTGGATATTTCCATAATTTCTAAAATACATTGGACATGGGCGGTACTCACATCTGGTTTTTATTTCGGTCATGCATTGCCTTTGGATCCTCTTTCTAGCATTATTGGAAGTCTACCATGCTACCTCATAACTAACACCCTAAACGCTTATAAATTTATTGTTCTCTGGTCCTCGCAGCCCAGAACAGTTCCGTCGAATAGTGTTGTCTTCTGTTTTTTGCTTCTAACTATACCCCTCTAGGATCTTGAGAACCAATAAGGATCTTAAAACATCATCCTCTGCCAACCTCTCTTCACAATAAATCCAGCCTAGCCATCCTAAGTAAACCTAAAAAAACCTGCTAAACCAGAAATTTCAGACACCTTATGTTTTAGGGCAAAGTTTGCCAATTGACGTAGGCAGTCCCAAAAAGTTAATCTCATATTAAATCCCGACACTCCCCATGGCTATGACGACCTTTTACTCTATAAATCACGTCCTAATCACGAGCCAGACCCCGCAACATTGTTATTGTGCGCTACGGTCCCACTATCCTTCCCAACCTTATGATAACAAAAAAGCATATGTTATAACCCGAGACTCACCAGCCATAAGTGAGCTTTAGCGCGGGTCAGATCGGAAAAGGCTACTGACCTGTTCTAAGGTCGGCTCGACCAAAATGCGCGAGACATCCGATGGATCCTATTAGTGGCAGTATACTCGTCTGTTCTCCCCCTCAGTCCTGCCTACTAACGCGCCATTACGTTCTCTACTTCTCCGCTTCTGCCAGATCTTTCCTGGGATTCACAATCCAAATTTCACTTTCACTTAGCTCTTCTCCTATACAGCCTACACTTCCCGTAATGGATCCAAAACTCTTATATAGCCAAAAGTAGAGTAATTTCAGACAGATCCTCCCCTGGGCTAGAGGTCTTCGGTGAATGACCATCGGTCTGGATACACATCCCAGGTGCTGTGTATGCGCAAACCCCAGCTTATGTCGAGTTCCTCGATAAATACACTTCTACAGTTTTTGAGCTAGGTTTACCCGAGACAAGAGGTAATTGCATGTTCATTTACCCTTCACAAATAACTTCATGTCTGAAGGTAGGATCAGAATATCTGGAATTGCAGAGATATGAAGAGCTTCTGGAGCAAGTGAGAAATCCAATGGGACCTCCTCTGCCGGTGGATATAGAGGATAGAAGCTGTTTCAAAATGCAAAAGCTATTGAACTTAAAAACAATGTCTATTTTGGTCATTCACGGTAACAATATTAAAGTGAACAAGTTCCTATGAAGGCAAATTACGACAACATGCCTCTGCTGAGTAAGAATATGGTTTGCAAGTCTGCTTATGCGATCAGTGATTGCTCCGTCTTTTGGATTTCTTGACATCTCCTCTCCGCTAAGGTGTTTGAGAATATCCACAGTGCAGCAACCAATCTTGACCTGATATGCCAATTGTGATCGATTTGACATGCTCTCAAAATGCAGTAATGATTTTCCATACCTACTGTTTCAAGTGCCAAAGCTCTGTTCCATAAGGCTTAAGAATTACAAATACCAGTTTAAGAGAAACAAATTCGTGTTGATGGGCGGGAAGAAAGTCTCAACAACAGTGACTATTATTTAATTGCAGGTCAGTCCTTGCATCAACACTTCTTTTGTAGTTCTCATGGCCTCGACATATATCTGTCGACTGTAATGTTCTCCAAAATACAATCTTAAGCTATAAGTACATTATGTTTAGCACTACAAGTGAGGTTTTTAACAGGGCACGGCAGGATCAGCCAATGGAGTAGCTCACTGGGTTTCTGAGGCACAAAAGAAAGGCTTTTGTCCCTATGAATTGGTCGTTCACTCCTCAGGGGTTTAGGCAGGCAGCAGATCTATTGTTTCTACCTTTCTTTTGTCTTTTGTGTTTTTTCTGCTTTACATGTTCTCTCTGGTTGCATTCCTGTTTCTCAGACCCAAAACTAAAGGAACAATTGGATGAATTGAAAAGTGAGTCTGCTTTCCAAAATGGTACGAGTAAATAATTATTATTTTAGGACAAATGTCCCTGGTGTTTTACCTGATTCGCTGCAAACACCCCTGGATTTGAGACACTTGTTAACTGGGGTAGAAAAGCAACACTCAGTTAACATGATTGGAAGTTTTGGATAGTTTTTAGGATCACAAGTTGAAAGATGAACGCCTGAGGAATACCTGATGCTTGAGATCAGGTGGATGGATATCAAAAGGAGGCTGCACAAAAGTAAACCAACAATTCCACATCTCAGCATCTATAACGAGTAAGAGAGAAGAAAAGAAAGGTCACGAAATTGAGCAGATACTGTATTCATACATTTTTGTTTAATTTTTTGCACAATGACTTTACCTGAGGGAAAACAAAGTCATGGTTTGCATCGCGTATAGATGGCACAAGAATCACGCGTGCATCAGGACCCATGTATTCTGCGTAATCTTGCACCTGAAAAATATTGAGAAGAAAGCATAAAGATTCATGAAACAGAAATAAGTTCCCTCTAAATTACGGAAGTTTAAAGATGCCAGCTTTTGAGACCAATGCTGGGAAGATACCCTTCTGAGAATTTCCACTTTGAATATTTCATCAAAGCTCTTGTTTGTAGTCCCTTTCTTAATCTCTGGATGTTCAGAATCAACAAATGGTCCCAGCTGCAGAAAATGCAACAAAATGTAAACGTAATGAAACATCCCTATTCAGTCAATGCAAAGGATTTTTCAAATAATTCCTCAATTGGAGGACACCAGAAGCTTACCAATATAAGCACCTGAGGCAGCTTTCTGGTTGCATATGCCAGCAGTTCTGTCAGAGGCTCAAACAATATGTTGTCCACTGTGGTAAAAGGGCCTGATGCAATAATCTGTTTTGGCGCTAGAAAAATGGTTAAATTATAAAGAGGAATTAAGAGAGAAACTCTAAAGAGATCACCAATCCATAAATTGATATCATATCAGCTTTAACTTATTAATGATGTATATTGCTACAAGAGCCTAATATGCTGAATTAAACCTAAGGTGAAGTGAATGTTACAATTTCCATCTGTAAAACAGACGATCAAAGTGCCTTGTTTCAAAATTTGGGCAGGCACCCCAACATTCTGTCTCTTTTGAAAGTGAATGTTGCTCTTCAGTTGAAAAAGGAATTCCTGTGTCTCTTATTAAACCTCTCAATACAATTTTGATTATCTAAATTCCTTATTTTCCCACTGAGGTAGCCTAATAAGATCCTCAAGTGTCCTATGTGTTTTCATTTATGGCAAAATGAAATATATATCTAAAGAAAACAAGATCATTATGGGTAAATGATGACAGAGATCACTTTAATGTACACATTTGTGGCTCATCGACTGGCTAAAGAATATAAGCTTACATACCACTGATAGATCTTCCTGTGTAAAGGAAATGTCAGTTGACTGAATCTCCTGATCTAAAGCTTGTCTCTTTGCAGGACGCAAATTGACATCAGCAATGGTAGACAAAGGAACAGAATCAACCAGTTTTGATGCAATTAAGCAGTGTCCACTAGGATTATGCCCTTCAATACCTACAACCTGAAGAAATGCCTTGTTAATTTTTCAATCTTGATAAGGTATTGATCCAGATCTAGAGTTTGTATATTCTATTTCTTACCTGGCCAGGGAAAACTGAAAACTGACTCAATTTTTGTAATTCTAGACGAACACGTTGCCCTCCAGAGTGCTCAATGCTGTAAGAAGAACAAAAACAAACCTGTAACTGAGGAAAAACAAAAGATATTGCGTCCAGCATAGTCCTGCTCCCAGACTAATGTACAGAGGTCGCATAAGCATTGCATATGACAGTGTAGTTTGAAATTTTCTTATAGTGGCTTTGTCTCAGGCACAATCATTGTGGACCCACATTGGTTCAGGCGGCCTCATCTGGAACAAGAGCTCCGCCCATCAGACCACTGCTTCTAGCTATTCAAAGATTGACCTTTAGCACCAAACTAAAGGAAAGTCCAATGAATCATGAAACTGATTACATTCATATTCCTAAGATTGTCAAATGTTGGATGGAGAGATTTATATAGTGTTTGAATTCCCAAGAATGCCAAAATTTTGGTTTATGAGAGTTGGTGAAAAAGTAGAGAGAGATGATTTGAGTAAATTTTTATGTTTATGGTAATGGAAAGAGATGATTTGATGGGGGCGAGAGAGATATTTTATAGTTACTTCTTATTATTTTCTTGACCAAAATTTTCGAATGGAAATTTTGGTTTGCAAACACCGCCTAATCAATCAATGATGAGTTGATCAAGGTGGATGATAATTTCTACAAAGTTTCTACAGCAGAGAGAAGGCTTTTCTATCAGCCTGCTCATAGACGTGGATAGTCAGAACAGACCAAGGAATATTTACCTAGTTTGCAGCAAGGTGGACTTCTCATTTAAATGGCCTTCTCCATCACAACAGATCATGCCGGCAGTAAATATGATTTTCTGAATCAAAAGTTTCATTCAGATACTTAGATTTGTCTTTAATTCATATATAAACTCCTAAGAAAATGTGAAACAAACATGTAAGAGATGGAGATCAAATCCTAACAGTGACTATAAGAAAATAGCAATATAAGAACACCTATTCATTGGTCCTCAAAACTTGTGTCCTAAATGTGTGTGAATAAAATGGAGCAGTTAAATTACCTGCGAAGCAAGTGTAGGGTCCACTGGTTCATCATAGAGCCCTGAGGCAACAAGTGCAGTTGTACGCCTCTTAATACGGTTCTCCAGTGCATTAAACTAAATCACCAAAAACCTATATTAGGGAGTACATATATGGAGCTGAAGAGCAAGATAAATCCACAGGCTATATTAACTATGACATACCCTATCTTCGACCCTGTCATACATGAACCGACAGCCTGGTTCAGGCCCTGATCCATGAACTATCAAAGAACACCTCTTCTGGGGCTGAACCTTTTTAATAATATCATCCTCATTATTCTCCTGATCATGTTCCTTTTCTCTGTTCTCTGTATCACACATATTACCGATGCTAAACTTCTTCACAAACTTATTTGTTCGTTGCCCAAAGGGTGTCACATGTTTTGATAGTTTCCCAGAAGAAAAGATGTTCCCATTTGTTTGAGGCGTTGAATCCAATGGCTCTGAATTAAGTCTCTGAGATGTGTCCGTTGGAGAGCCCAAAATAGCTTCTTGTGTATCTCCATCCTCATCATTCAAAATCCTAAACATGAGACTTCCTATCAATGAATCATCATTCAATGTGCTAATCACCACTAATAAGGTACTGTTCATAATCTCATAAGAATATAGTTATTATATATCATCTTTTGCTTAACCACTGTAATATGAAGTGCTTATGTTGTAAATCACTTAAATAACTGACTGCAATGGATCATGTACCATGTGAAACCCCCAAGTGGTCAAGTAACAGTAAAAACTAGAAAAGCCGTCAATTTCTGCTCATACAGCTCATAAACACAGAGGAGAAAACAAAAGAAGAGAACAAGCTATTGATACAACTCTTACATGTCGACATCTTTACTTGAGTAGAAATGCAAAGCGGATTCATCCTTAAGAATTGCCTCTTTCTGCTCATTTTGCAAGTGCTGTAAAAACCCGTCCATTTCAGTATTTTGCACAGTTGCCTCGTTCATTTGCCTGGAAAAAGTTGATCTTCCTATTATAGAAATTTCTAACATGTCTCACTCACGTTAAGAGCGAAAGCTAAAAGTACTTCATCCCAGAAAGTTAAAAATTGGACAAGAGCATATTCATAATTTTGGCTAAAAATAAGCCCTAAAATAAATTATACACTTATTAGGTAGCATATAAATGGAGCTCTCTCATTTTCTTTTAAATTTTCCGATCTTTCAGTGGTGAACAAACAACGGGTTAAATTCAAACAGTCAAATCCCATGCAATAAGCAATCTCCACCAAAAGAAAACACTGTTAACAACAAAGTTACCTGTTGAGATAGTAAACCTCCCAGCTTGAAACGAGGTCAGAGGGGTTGAGGTTGTAATTTATGCAGAAAGTAAGACCTAACCGAGAAGAACGGAGATGTGGCATTAAGACCTTTTGCATCAACGGAGTGAAATTTCTAGGGGCCAAAAAGGGGGAATTGGAACTTACATTTCTTGGCTATCTCTTCTTCTTCGTCGAGAACGAAGCCGCTCTTCTTGAACTCCGCTACAATTTCCTCTTCCATGACGCGCGCTCTCTCCTCTCTCTCTCTCGCGCTAGGGTTTCCTCAAGCTGCCCACTTTGAGAGTAGCGGGAAAAAGGCGGGAAAACTTGCGCACTGGCATCTGAGTGCACATATATATTGATAGAGGGGTCGGTGATTTTACTATATTCCTTTTTTACCCTAAATCTTAAGTCTTATTAAAATAGTGTTTGTTAAACAAAAATTGAATAAAATTTTATTTTTACGAACATACTTCAAAATTTTACTTTTACTTTTATTACTCATTCACCAATTTTAATATTGCTCTTTTTAAACACCAACACAAAATTTTAAAAACAAACGCACTATAAATCTTTTTTACCCACATTTGCTGCATTTATTCGTCTTGCCCTTCTCTGCTCCTTCCGTCCACTCCATAATATACTTTTGGTGTTAGAATTGGTGAAAAAGTAAACTTTTAGACTAGTAAAAAAGTGAGAGATAAACAATTTGAATGAATTTTTTTATATTTATTATAATAAAAATGAATTATTTGATAAAGAAGGAGAATATTTTGTAGTTATTATATTAGGCGGTGCTCAAAATTTTAGCTAACAAATACCACTCAATTTAGTGCCGGCTCTAGCATAGTCAGGAGCTAGGCTGTGTAATTAATTTATTTGTATATAATTTTACTAAATTTATTATTCCAAAAAAAGGCTTATTAAATGGCCTTGTTTATAAGAATCATTAATTCTTTACTTTTGAGGTTTTTTTCAAAGTCTCCTTAATTAAATGAGTAAATTGATTAAAAACTAAAAGTACTATAAACACTTATATTAATATACATTTAAACCTACCACCTTAGATAGGCCACCTAATCTATTTATTATTTTTACCTTTTGGATGCGCTTAACAAGTTAAAAATCTAGATTTAAAAGGACTTAATTGATAAAGTACCGGCCAAATTCTACAAGAAATTACTTGCCTTTGTCTTAAATAAAAGACGCCAAAAAAAAAATCCTCTCATTCATTCTATTGTTATCTCTATTATTTTTTGGTTTTTCACAGCTTTTATCTTTAGCTCTTTCTTTGATCGAGATCACTTGTGGCTAAGGCCTCACTTTTATTCAAAATCTTAATTTTATTTTAAGTTGTATTTGTTGTGTTTTAAAATGTAGTTTTATTCTGAGTTTGTATTTGTGTTTATTTTAGTTTTCATTATTTTTTTTAAAATATTTGAGAATATTGTAATTATTGAAAAAGAAATTTTAAAACTAAAAAAAAAAAAAATTAACCAAAAAGATTAATTGAAGTACTTTCAAATTAAAAATGATATATCAACAAATCTAGGATATAAATTTTAATAGGTAATTTTGCATCAAAAAACAAAAAATATTTTAACTAAATTAATATTTTTAAATATTATTATTTTATAAATTATTACAAAAGGCCCCATTGTATTTTTGCCTAAGGCGGCAGTTAGCTTAGAGCCGCCCCTGGAATCAAATGTTCTGTTTTTGTATGCGTTGATTCAATCGCTTTCTCGTTTGTTGGCTATTTCTTCTGCCATGGGTTTCTTGCTTCGCTGAGCTCCTTCTACTCAGCTAGTTTTTCCACCACTTCGTGGGTTGTCAATAAGTGTGTAGGACTTACTTGAAGCTTTGTCTTTAGGAAACCACCTTGTCTCCATGTCTACGACTGCAATGTAGGTTCCACAGCTCATTACATGCAGCAGAACGGCATGCACAATTCCTCATTAAATGCAGCAGTCCGTCAAAAAACTTGTGCGTTGCTGCAAATCTTGACAAAAATGTGATTTGTTTCACGTTCTCTCCTTTCCTATATATCTGTTCGAGTGATGAGTAGCGTGTGAGAAAAAGGGAGTGCAACTGTAGAGAGAGAGTGAGAGGGAGTGGCTGCAGAGAGTTGTAATTGATTTGATTGGAATTCAAGTTTCTTTCCGTGGACGCAGGCAATTGTGGAACCACGTTAAATCTTGGCGTATGTTTGGTTTCTTTTATGCTCAACATGCTAAACCCCATCTTCTTTTTGTAAACCATTCCAACGTTGGAATTTGCTCGGTTCAACATAAATATTCAATGGAAAAAAATAATTCAGCACGATACTAAGAGCAATGTGTAGACCATAATGTAGAGACAAATATGATGAACAACAAAGAAACAGACTCGGAGAATCCTAATACGAGGTCCCTCTTATATAGAGAATTCTAGAGTTCATAGCCCCAAAGATAAACTGTATTAATTAATAGATTGTGCAACGAACATAACTTCAATCGCATTGAGCTTGAATATTCATCTGCCTGGCAGTAGTCTTCGTCATTATCATATGGCGAAGCTCAACGCCTGTTGAAGTAGTTCATGAGAAGAACTTGTAGTTCTTGGCTGAAAGGATGATCGACCTTAGCCCACCAATAGGCGCGAGGATCATCAACAGAACACCCAGCACAATGCATGTCTGAAATGTAGGAATTAAAAAGAAATTAGCTTAAGATGTTGAAAGTACAGGAGAAGGAATAAAAATTCAGCCATCTTCAACGTTGTTTCTCGTGAAGCGATCTCAACGTTACCCAATTTGTGATCCAAGATAAGCTGAACCGTTTGGGTTTCTTGATGGCCAGCCACATGATGCAGGGGAGCTGCAGAGGGAAAAAGTTTCAAAATCTTTTAGCAATCTTTTGGATCATCATCCGTAAGGCGGTTGTAGTTTTTAATGGTTTGAGGAAGGGAAAAAAAATAATATATATCCTTTTTCTTACGAAGTATGTTGTTGGGGCAAAAACGAATCCGCCAAAGAAGCCAAGGAGACCACCGAAGAAAGGGACTGCTAAGGCGACAATCATGGTAAACGCTGCAGCCATGCAAATTAGTCAAGACTTGCATATTTCTAACAATTGAAGCTTTTCAGTCGAGAGTTTATTTGAGAGAGTGTGTGTGGGAGAGTGAGAGAAGCGAGGAGGCTTTTACTTACCAACATATGAAGTCCGAGTTACAAAGCGGAGGATGAAGGAAGGTTTGAAGTTCAATTTCAACACCAGCCAAGATTCCATCATATCAAACACTGGCATGGCATATATCTGCAGTTCTCGACAATTTAGTGAAGAAGAACGAATTATAAAATGGACTAATTTGCATACTAATCAGTGGGGCAGACAAGTCTGTTGGCAATATCCAAACAGGAATTATGGAAAGGCACCTGGTAGCTTCCAATGACATGGACAACAACGAACATGTTGGCCATTGCAATAAGCCAAGCGGGTTTCTCTAGTGTGATGAGGATGTTATCATCGACGCTGGTCCCAAACATCCGGTACCCGACCAGAGCCACAGGGAAGTAGCATAATGCTACGACAATATATGCAATCACCACTCCTCTCCACATGGGGCCCTTGGAAGGTTTCTCTGGAGTAGAAGGGATGGTTGCTTGGATCTCCAAGACCACATTATGACCAGCATAGGCAAATGCTACATCACCCAATGCGCTGAAGAAGTTAAAGGCCACTCCTGATGCGGTTTTGGCTGTGTAACTATAGTCCACATCCTGTTGAACCCCTTTCGCAGCAGAAGCTGCCCAAGCAATGGTTGAGTAACTGCAGACAAAGAAGAGCGCTCAATAGGGGTTAACAAAATGCACCAATCTTGGCAGCTTATTGTGCAGCAATTTCGAACGATGTTGACTGAGTCATGCATTCACCTTAAGGACATGACTGCTGCTGCTAGTGAGACACCAGAAGTAGAGTTGAAGTTGGGGAGGTGAGACAGAACAAAATGCGCGGAAGCGAAGATCATGATGAAGTAGGAGGTCTTGATGTCCTTGCAACTAGGGCAAACTGTGTCATGGAACTTCTTGAGCGATGTACCTCCTGTGACCATATAGACAATATCCACAGCAACTTCAACAACTAGCTGTTGGGGCACCACGATCCAAAGTCCCAGCTTTTCACCAAAGGCATACTGCCCAAGCTCATGGTACCTATCAAATCGCCTACCCGGCACCATTTCGTGCATCTCAACCATTTGCCATAGAGTGTACAAGGTGATGATCCATGACAGAATAAGTACAGTGACACCAGGACCCCTAGTATTCGGAAGAAAAGAGGGAAAACAATATCATTTTGTCACATTATATACTAAAAACTGCTGATCTTTTATGTTAAAAATCGGATCCCCAAGGTTTTAATTGTTTCTGAAAAGCATACATCGACAGATGGTTCGGAACAAGCTCAAAAGAAGACTATTGGGAAGCAAAAAAAGACATCAACATACGGAATTTAATGTTCTATTGAACAACCTCTTGCATACTTTGAGCTCCCCAAAACTTTGGGCGACAGGAAGTTAAACAGGACAAAGTATAGACAGAAATCACCTTTTACAAGGATTGTTAGAAAGCCTCCATTTCTAAAAGCAAACCTCATGATAATTGTTCAACAGCATGTTTCATGAGACAAACGTTGATTTTGCTAAAAACCCAGAAGACCCAATATCAAAATCCTGGCAAAGGAAATCTATTCAAACTTACCATCCAAGATGTGACATGGCATAGGGCAGGCTCAGCACACCGGCACCAACCATGGCGGTGACATTGTGGAAAGCCGAGTACCACCATTTGGCGTTCCTAGAGGAAGTGATGGGAAGCCAATCTTCGATCTCCTTCTGCTTGATGGCTGCATCATTCTGTTGCTCATCCTGGGCCATCTTTTTGCTTCTCTAATTGTGGCAAAACCTTGATAGACCCAACAACCTAGAGGAAGTGATGGGAAGCCAATCTTCGATCTCCTTCTGCTTGATGGCTGCATCGTTCTGTTGCTCATCCTGGGCCATCTTTTGGCTTCTCTAATTGTGGCAAAACCTTGATAGACCCAACAATCTAGCTACAGAACAATTGACTCGGGCACCTTGAAATGTCCTAAATATAGGAGTCAAGGGGGTCAAGAAGGGCATGATTGTGGGCATAGTTAAAATGTTTCTAAGCATGCAATGTGACAGTTGGTGGCATTCGCCTAGTCTTTCTGTTTATAACCGAATTTTGAATCTAGGAGCCTCATTGACAAGAAAGTCCATCTTCTGCATGGCATGGTGCTGGTATCTGAGGTGGCTTTTGGTAATCTTGTAGTTTAGAGAACTGCATCCCCCATGAATTTGATGGGATAGATACCGGGTATGGTATACTATTCGAGGCTCCCTAGGCCTACTGCTGTCAAAACCAATTTGGCAAGAAATTGTGTTTGGCCCTAAATATAGTTAATTTTTTTTGTTTGTTTCCTTAATTTGATTAGATATTGTTAGATGAAGATAAACAGTCGGGTAAATATGGAAAAGAAAATAAAGATGGAAAGAAAGGCGTTTTATAGAACAGATTTAAAGCTTTTTTGTGCTTGCCAAATTTTGCAGGACTTGGAACTAATTTTACAAAGAGAAATACTTGGTGTCCTTCCTAGGTTCTTTTCAGGTTCTTCTAGGAAGAATTTAATGGCTCAGGATCTCTGGGTGTGTAGGGCCACTTCTAAAATTAATCTTGAGTCGTTGGATTCTTTCAGAAGAACCAGAAGAACCCAAGAAGGATAACAAGTATTGTTCAGTCCTATTTTAATTTCTAAATTATTGTTATATATTTCAATAAAGAATGGAAAACACCAATAGTTTATATCTTGGATAAATAACAAATAGTTCCATTTTTAAATATGCTTAGAGTTCGGGCTATGCAAGCCCACTGATGACGGCGGCTGTCACTGGTAACCAGACCAACGATTAGTTTTTTTTAAAAAAATTTTATTATACAAATGACGTGTGGTCATTTTTTAAGGTTAGGGTTATCCATAATCTTAAAAAAATTCATATTGTTTAACGTATTATAAAGTAGAGGGAAAAAAAAAAAAACAGTGTCGTTCTCTCTTAAAGAGAACGTCATCTTCGACACCGTAAACCGCCAGGGAAACATTTCACTGTTACTGTCAAATCAGCACCAGTAAAGGCCGGTTATTGTGGCCAGCTAGTGTCGGTGTCAAAATTCAGCACCAGTAAAGGCCGGTTATTGTGGCCAGCTAGTGTCGGTGTCAAAATTTGGACATCGGTCGTACCGATGCCAGTACCAGTTTGATCGTTAATCACACCTATTTAGAGTTGGATTATTGAAATGTCAAACATCCCCCTTTTTGGTGTTTATCAATGAAATTGAATGTTCTGGCTGATGCTACCGGTAATTTTGGCTTTCTTGTTTTATCTGCTATTCCTTCCTTTGTAGTTAACTGCGACTCTGTTCAGTAGTTGTTTACTTGGTTTGAGTTTACTTATAAAAAAAAAAAAAAAAAGCGTTATGGCTGAATTATCAAGTCTATTGGAATTAGAAACCACTGGAATTAGCTGGATGCAGCATCTGAAAACAATTAAAGCATCAAAATATTATTCATCACTTCTGGATCCTCTAGACAGGAAAATACGGTCAGATATTGTCCAGAAATGGGTATTTTTTTTACTCTACTTTAACTTAACCACTATAGTCGTTCGGTATTCCTAGCTTGATTCGTAGCATTGGGAATGTATCATCCATTGAGTCTAAATAATTACCCAAATAGTAACTTCAGAAACACAAAAGCTAACATAATTAAAAGGTGCCATGGATTAGGCAATTTAAAATGGCCATAGATTATAAAATGGCTAACATAATTACCCAATAGCCTCTATGATCTTGATCTAACATTAACACTATTTTTCTTAATCAATTTAAAAAACCATAGATTATACAACGAAAATATTATTTCCTGATTCAGGATTTTATTCTTATTTGAAATTTCTTGCTTCCATTCAACCGCTTGCAAGTGTCAATTGCACTCCACTCCAAGAGGGACAGCATATGATGATTCGCAGATCCTTTGTGGGATTTGTTTAGCCTCGCTAATCTGTTAGATCTTCGTATAAGGAAAATACATGTTTATGAGATCAACAAACTCAATAGAGAGAGGATTACTCACAATAATTGGACCTTTGGTACCCTAATAAAAGTTCAAGACTTTTTTTTAAAAAAAAAAAAAACAAAACAAAATTCGGCAGCATCTAAATTTGTGTACTTTGAAACAATACGTTATCCTGTTCGTCTTATCTATGTAAGGAGTTAAATAATATAATTCAAATAATAAAATCTATCTTTTTTTTTTATCAATTAAGATTTTGAGATAATGGTAAATTCACACTAGGCTTTTTTTATGGAGTATTGAGAACACTGAACTTGATTGATAAGAAAATAAAGCAACCATACAGCAGGTTTGGATCCCTCTTTTCGGGAGAGTAGAACACTGGATAATAGAGCTTGTCACTTGTGGTTTTCTGCTTTCTTGTCATTCAAGCAACAATTGGAATCAACACAGTGGTTTCAAGTTTGCTTAAATTCCAAGCTTTCGTAAGTTTCAACTCTTATCATAAACGTTTGCCTTTTTGGGTACCAATTCCAAGCTTTCGTAAGTTTCAACTCTTACCATAAATGTTTGCCTTTTTGGGTATCAGGAATTTGGATTTTGGACCTAATAACTTCCATCTTATGATAGGCAGCTGTAAGCATTGCCATTTTGCTGGGAATATTTTGATTTATTAGATTGAGATTAAGCAGCTTTAAGGAAAACTATTACTAACGGGACTCCTCTATGAAGCTTCCACCTTCAAATCATATTCATGCTCCAAGTTTAGGTTACTTGGAACAGAATCAGAGATTTTATGGTGAGGGGAAAAGATGAATTTGAATGTTAATGAAAGAAAGTTACGATTGAAGTTATCTGATCTAGGTGATGTGGTCTCAACTTTAGGCCTATAAACTATTTTAGTTTAACATAGGCCTGAGCATATTCACCGCCGATGCCGATTAAATCAGTACCGGCACTGAAAATTGCTAAATCAATGTCAGTTCTAATGATAATTTTTGACAAACCGGTTGTTACCGGTTTAATCGGCACCGGCACCTTGTTGGCAACTGCTAGTTTTTTAAACAAAATAATAAAGAAAACCATACCATGCTCTCTAAGAAAAGAACAAAGCCTTTTGCTTTTGTTGGGATTAGGGTTAAAACTCCATTGTTTTAATTTTTTTTTTCTTTTCAGTTCTCTTTAACGAAGCCTTTTGCTAGACCTTAGCTCCTGCCTCCACAGTCCACCCTTTTTTTAGAAAGGGCGCCTCTCTCCATGGCCTCCATGCTCTAGCTCTCCTCTCTCTCCAGCATGGCAGAGGCAGACAGCAGCGCCTATCCTCTCTCTCCAGCAGCTCTACTCTCTATTTGCCAATTTATCTCAAATCGTTACAGGTAAAATTGGCACCAACAAGGCTAATTATTTTTGCCTGTCGGTGTCGGTGTCCACAAATGGCACCGGCCATAACGGTTAGACAAACCGGCACAGCTTCTACCATTACTCAGGCCTAGTTTAACATATTTTTTGTATTCTTTGACGGAATTCTTAGCCAAGTCAAAGATTGCAGATGGGAGAATTGTGAAGCACCCAAAAGGGAAACTGCAGGCTGTCGACTCTGAAGAGACGAGTTACAGAGGAATGTGATTTGATTCGACTGCTGCCTAAATTGTTCTAACTTCTAGGCAGTTATATTGCCAATAATCTCTTCTGGTTTGCTTATCTTACAATCAGTTGGAGGTTCTAACATGCTGATAGATACCAAAAAAAGGAGGTTTACATGTAGTCCATAAATAATTATTTGCTACATACGGGTCTTGTCCATAGAATTTGTCAAGACCATTGCCAAAAGGGTATACGTATTATACACAAAAATAACAAGCGTGTAGTGCAGATGCAAAGATCTTTACCACAGAGAGAGAGACGAAAAAAAAAATTCTAGCTCACCAAAATTCACTGTATTTATAGATCTTCATCCAAAACCTCCAACTGTTTTATACAGTCAAATCAAGTTACCAGAGAACTCGCAAGCTTGAAATTCTGATTAGGCTGTGCATAGCAAATTGAATTTTCCACAGCAAGGCCTTGTGCACCGAAACAGAAGTACTGGTTCATCAACTTCGTGTTGATGGAATTCTCTTCGTAGTTCATTGGTGGCGCTTCGGTTTTAAATGACCCAGACCCAGTTGAGCAAGAGGATCCAGCAATATCCTTAAGCTTTTGCTCATCCATTGAATTAGGTGAAGACACAGATAATCGTGACAGCCTGGAAGGGGAATGTGCTGAAACAGCTAAATGAGGCATTGCTTTAATAACACCATGCATTAGCCCTGCAGTAAATTTCTTTTTGGTGGATGGGCTTGGAAGATCACTCCTTAAAGAAAATGTCCTCTTATTGTTAGGAAAGGATGAGAATTTCGAGTATTTCTGCCGAAGCGGGATTATACTGTCTTCAAGGTTTCTAGACATAGTGAATGATTCGACAGAATCATCATCTCTTGACTGTCTGCTAGCAGCTTTTCTCTCTTTCTTACGGGGCCACCGGAGTAGGAACTTGAGGCGCGTCGCAGCATAATTTACAGAACCTGCCTTCTTATTGTCTAAGGAGTTGTTTGAGTAAAACTGACTTATTTCACCTGAGCATGCGCTTAGATCCCTGCTTGCCTGATCACAACTGCCATATGATGCATTCTCAATACCCGTGTACAAGAATATCTCTGCATCAGGTATTCTAAAAGAAGTTCCAGGACTGTTCCCAATCCCCTGCACTTTCAGATGGGAAATAAGGGCGTTTCTAGCCTCATAATGCTGACAATTGGAGATTCCCCCAGCAGAAATCAACTGTTTGATTAGAATTTCAGAAGCTGCTGATCGTGGCCGTTGCTTGAGAATATCCAGAGGTGTCATCCCATCAGCATCATGAATGTTCAATCCAATTGATGGGGCAGTCATAAGGAGTTCCACCAGATCACTATCAATGTTCTCACTCACTGCCATGTGAAGAGCAGTTCTTCCGTCATTGTTCCTGACATTGATGATGTCCTGCATATCCACAATCTTACTAGATACCAAATGCTTCATGAGCCCAATCTGCTTGTCAAGTCTTCGAAATCCAGGTGTCCGGAAACCAGCCACTGCCATATGAAGAAAAGTATCTCCATAATGGTTTGTTAAAAAGGTTAGCGAAGGGGATGCAAGAATGAGGACCTCCACCACTGCTAAGTAACCCCTGTAAGCAGCCACATGAAGTGCGGTATTCCCTTGATTATCCATGGAAGCAATAATGTCGAAGCATGCCACTAGATCCTTTACTACCTGCATTAATGTGATGGTCAGTCTGTCCATGTGAGTAACAGGTTTAAAAAACACAGCTATGAATCTAGCTCCTGCATAGTTACAACTGATGATGCAAAATGAACTTCCATTATATCGACCTATTGAAGTGCTGTATGGTTGGCCATGCACAAACAGAAAATGTCATCACACTCGAAGATTTCATTAGAACACAATACAAAGCTTACCAGATGATTCTTTGAGTGCACGAAATACATGCATCAAGATAATTGTAACAACTGGCATATTGCGTGCAATCAATATATAGAAGATTTCAACTTCTTCTTATTCTCTTTTCTTCTTTTTATTTTGTCTTTTTCCTTTTCGGGCATGTCTCTATCACTCACAGGGATTGAAATATTAAGGCATGTGCGTTGGAAATTGGATATCTTCCTTCAGTTCAAATCAATCGCCCGCCTTTTCCTATCTCACACCTCTGATTCATGTTTCTGATAGTACAGAACCTCAAATTCATTCTTATCGATAATAAATTCAAGCCAATCTCTGAATATTTCTGCCAAGTGAAAAATATAGTCCTTGTACGAATTATCTTCCGAGCACCCAGAACAATCCAAGGCTCTTTTGAGGAGTTTGGATGCTCTTCTATAACTTACAAGCCTATTATGTGCTTGGATAGTCAAATTGTGATAAACAAGTAGGAGCTAACAACCATACAATTACAAGTGTTAAAATAACTGGAATGTATGAATTAATGGCTAAAGCATCTGAGAAGTAAATATAAAAATAGGCCAGACTAAGCCTTACCTCAACCTGTCCTCTGCCAGAGGCTGTATGCAAGATAGTGGATCCCTGAGCATCCCTGTAAACTAAAACATCAGAACAATCAGCAAGAAGCAGCTTTAACATCTCCAAATTCCCTCCTCTAGCAGCTGCATGAACAGCCCTGTTCATCATCTCCCACCGGAAATCTGGACCTATATTACCCAATTGCTCCTCCGATTCACCGCCACTGCTAAGGCAACACCTCGGCGAGAGGGCAAAATCAAGCAACAGTCTAAAAACCTCACAATTTTTGCTCCTAGCTGCAGCGTAGAAAATATCAGTGACACCGTATTCTCCTTCCCCAAACACAAGAAAATGGTCTCTCTCAAGCAATTCCTTGACAAAATCCACATCCCCGGCGGAGGCAGCAGTGTACAGGAGCCAACCACCATAGCCAGCTCTAATTAGAGTGTTATGACCGCTCTTTCTTTCACAGTCGAGGAGGAGTTTTCTGGCAACCTGAGAGCGACATTGGGCAACATCATCGAACTGAGCTTCGTCATCCCAGACCGTCTCAAGGCGGCGAATCCGCCGTAGGGAGGTGAGCTTAATGAGAAGATTGGTGTCAAGGTAGAGAAGCTCCCTGACAAGATCATAGAGGCCATTGGCAGCTGCCCAATCAATGGGTGAAGCATACCACCACTGGTCTCCGGTGCTCTCCCATCTAAGGGGAAAATATGAAGGCGGCATCTTCGGCCGGAATTCTCTATGTAAACCTTTCACAGGTGAAAAAGCACAAAAACACTACTCAAAGCCTATAAAAATGAAGGTCAAAAGGCAAAGAAACTGATTCTTTGGTATGGGAAAGTTTTTGGCAAAGTGACAAAAACGATCATGAATCCTGGAGCATAATCAAACTCAAAAGTAGATCCTGTTAGGCAAACAGGGAGCTACACTCGGACAACTGAAGGAAGCAAAGAGCACACGATTAGAAAGAAAGAGAGATAGAGTCTCAAGATAACAGTTATCTGAAACACATAGATAAGCGATAAAGCGAGACTTCTGATAACGATTTCGAAAAACAAAGCAAACCAATAACACACTACTCAAAAGAAGATGAGAAACGGGGGTTGGGAGGGAAAAGAGGAAGCTAAGAAAGTCATTAATATCCACATGAAACAAAGCAGGCAGAGAGGGAAAAAAACAAACAAACAAGGGGGTTAGCAGCAACGTGTGAATACAGTGAGAAAAGAGGCTAGAGTATCTGCACAAGAGAACAAAACGAAAATGACCACTTGATCGTAAAATTTTGGAGGGACTTGTTTATGGTGAAGAAAAAGTTTGGACTTCGAAGCATAGAAAGATTGAGATTCCTTTTGCCCGTGAGAGCCCAGTAGAGAGTCACAGAGAGGGGGAGAGAGAGAGATGGCGCACTAAATAGGTAACGTGGGTAACGGAGCCATAAGTAGTTTCAGTTTCGAGGGAAATTAGCGGTTTCCATTATTTCGTTAGTGGAGAGAGGGAAGGGCGAGACTGAGACAAACAGCCGGCGACAGATTGGGTCCACGTGATTGATTTCTGTGAGCTTTTTTTGGTAATTTCCTCCTTTTTCCTGTAACTTCGTCTCTCAATTGTGCACATCTTTTGCTGTTCGATATGGAGTCCAGCATTTCTAGCTTAATCGGAACCCGCACAATCCATGGAGGACAAACATGGTCATTCAGGTAATTTTATGCCTACGTGCTTACCACCTACTGACCTATAATATAATGTTCCTACCAAAAAAGAACAAAACAAAAAACATGTAATTTTATTATTTAAGCCACTTGAGGACATCTCAATTATTGAGGACAAAATTAAGAAAAAAATTAAAGCAATCCCAGACTCATGTAGGGAAAATATAACAGGGGATTTCAAAATTAAATTATAAATTGTACCACAAATCTCAAACCTCCTGCCATCATACGCCACAAGGGCGGTGGGTCGGTGGCTAACCCGCCGTCTTTTAGTGTTGACCAAACGATTCTGAGGTGGCGTATATGTATTAAACTAAAATAGGCTAGCCCTATGTCTCTCTCATTATTTTATTATTATTTTTTTCTTTAAAATGTCAGACCAAAAGCTTGTGTACTTAACTTTCTGTATCGTCGGTCCTTGGTAGTAACTAGTACTACTACACATTTGAGGCCATCTTTAACACACTTTACGAGTATTGTGCAAATAAAGTAGCTGGATTTTCAGCTTTCGCCCCCACTCCTCAGCTTCAAATTTTCAATGGCCCCTTTAAAAGGCAAGAAATTTAGGTAGCCCATAAATTGCGCTGAAAAATATATCCCACGGATTATTTATTAGAGTTAGAAAATACACCCATACTTAAAAAAAATTATATTTATTAAACCAACATGGAATATAATTTATAAACTTAATGTCATACGAGGAAAATTAGCAATAATCAATCGGAACAAGTCATGGTAGTTACCTGTTTGTGTTAGTCCCCCAGAACCATATTGTGTAGGCATTGGAAACTTTTGACCAGCGCCGGCTTCCGTATATGTATCGTCAATTGGTACCCTGACCTCTGGCTCTCTGTATTTTATTTTATTTTTTTCCTAAGCTCTGGCTCTCTGTATGGAAGACTCTGTTCTATACAGGGAACAGAGTGTTAGTTACTTCAGGACATGCTACATTTGTAGTATACCTCGTAGGAGCTAATATTCGAGCCATTGGGTCCCATGCGTCTCGAACCTACGGCTGTGAAATCACTAAAGCCAGAGTCGGCAACAGTTTCAGACGGTAAAAAATAATCATAAAGTGGCCCATCATGCACATGCCTGAGTACATGGTGAGAAAGATACGGGCCCTTTTGTGGGTGGGAAAGACAATCAATTGTCATCCTCATCTTGGATCGCGGGAATTCAACTCTCCATTCCGTTCTTTCTTTATTTGCTTGAATGGACAGAGATCACGTGAGGCAGCATGTCCGCCCTGCTACGTAGGGGCAAAGAGTAAACAAAGCTGCAAGCCTGCAAGCATATCAGCATTGAGATCCAAGTTTGTAAACAGTATATGATTTGGAATAGCATAATCTACTGTAAGTGGCAGATCTTGCCTATGGATTGGTGAAAAAGTCCTCAAAACGCAGAACATTTCTGAAACCCATATATTTGGACCAACTAGAACCTAGATTCATCAATGAATCCTATGACAAATTATCATGTGAGGTGTCACATGTCCATCGTCAGCTAAACAAGAGGATAGTGTTGATTAACCAGATAAACTGATGGGTTAAGCCACAGAGGTGTCAGCAGAAAGTGGACTATACATCCTAGCTTATGGTATTAGTGACGAGAACTGGCTATTACCTTCACGACAAATTAATGGCCACTGGGATATCAAGCTTGACTATGCAGTTCTGAAACATCGTTGAGGATAACAATCCTATCCCCAAGTTCTTAACACAGTCACAATGAAAACAATCATAAGGGAATGAAGTAATACCAACCCTTCTACAACGCATATCCATTTTTGAATCTTCAACAGCGATCTCAGGATAAGCCTGCCTGACCAAAAAACCCTCGGAAGGTATTCTGCAAAGCTCACTCGTAGGCACTTGGCCAGAGTCTAATTTCTTCCCTACCAAAATGGTCACTGTAATTTTCTCCCGAAGGCAACCTTTTGTATCGCAAAGTTAACAAGAGCAATAAAATTAGCCCCCTAATATAAGCATTGCAATTTGATGTCAGGTTTCATAATGGCTAAATAAAAAAGGAGATGGATAGACACACCAATCCTCTCTCTTGCAGGTGCAATGCCTCCCTTGACCAACAATTGAAATCATTCTCACGACTTCTAAATGAAGTTGTACACCTCAGGGTCTAATCCATTGAGAGGAAGCACCATTCTGAAGCTTCAACCCTTTCATTCTGAAGCAGAGAAGTCTCTATCAGAAGCATCCTGCATAAGAGCTTGTCGTCTTCCTTAATGCTACTCGGAAACCTTTTAACATTTTTGCATATTCTTTCCTGGAAAGATTACACACTGCTGACCTCAAGCAGTTTTCCGTGATGCAATTAAAATCTCCAGAGGAAAACAGTCTCGGCGTTTCCCCTTCTCAGTCCACCCAATTAGTGCAGTCTGTTCATTACTTGGGTGCAATAAGGTCTTTGCCTGCAGCACACTACTACTTTGTCCCACAATTGGGAGATTTTACAACCATGGTGGTGAACTTGACTTCCTGTGCAGTCTGCTGAGTATTAATGCTTTTGATACATAAATAGCCGAAATTCCTCCGAAGCCCTTATTTGATTATTCCTGGAGGTGGCCGTTGTTCTATTCTCTTGTCTGCTATGCTGATATGTCTTCGATGATATGTTGTCTAAAATGTCAATAATCTTTGCCTGCAGCACAAGAACTTTATTGCATTTGCATAATGGTACGAAATGTCATACGTCAGGACCATACAGATTACAGATTCAGTAACAAGTACCACAAAGCTGGGGAAAACGAATTTTAAGTGTATAAGTCGACAGACTGTGATGCAGGAATGCAAGCCAGGTAAAAACAGGTCTGGTAAGCACTTTTGTTGTAAAGCACGAACAATTCATGGATTGATGTCCTAATTTCCATCGGCAACAACAAAGTTCTTCAAAAAACAATCTTCACTGCTTCATTTAGGAATCTGTCTTCTAGCACACATTCGAGGATTACATCATTAAGGGATTTTTTCCGTCTCCAGATTTTACAAATTTTTACCAGATCACTGAGGATCATTTTAAGAGTTGAAATTAATATGATGAAGCTTCATCAGCCTTTAGAGCTTAGGTAACTGCATGTATACTGCCAATGTTCAGTTCTCCGGA
This sequence comes from Morella rubra, assembly GCA_003952965.2. Classification (NCBI taxonomy): domain Eukaryota; kingdom Viridiplantae; phylum Streptophyta; class Magnoliopsida; order Fagales; family Myricaceae; genus Morella; species Morella rubra. The sequence goes on from CM025855.1 coordinate 32,076,467, forward strand.
AAAAGCGTAAGCATACATTTGTTCATTCTAACATGCTTGTTAGTCAAAGATTTATAATCTCTTCATCAAATCTTCAATCCTTTCAGCAGCATCGTACATATTCTTCTGTCTGACTTCTTCCAACAGCAAACGGAATGTCTTATATCTAGGTGTTATCTCTTGACGAATCATCTCCTCGAAAAGTACGTAAGCCCAGTCACATTTATTTGCTCGACAAAGCCCATGAATTAGAAGTGTATAGGCTGATATATCGAGACTAAGGTGATGCTTATTAATCATATCGTCCAATAATTTTCTCAAAATACTGTCTGTGTTCCCAGCTTTAAAGCACGCCTTGAGCAATGGATAGTACGTCTGAACATCCGGCTTACAAACTCTTAATTTCTCCATGTCCTCGAGGACATTCAATGCCCTCTGTTCCTGACCATGATGGCAAAACATTGCAATCACTGAATTATAAGTTGACGTATTTGGATTGACGCCAGTTTTAGGCATCTCCGCCTCAAAAACACGGACAGCCTCCTCCACACGGCCAGCTCTCCCGAGTGTATGGATCAAGGCATTGTAAAAAAGCGTATCTGGTTTACATCCAGCCGACCTCATGCGGTCAGTAATACACAGTGCTTCCTCAAACTCCTCCGACTTTGTTAGATAACACAAGACAGTGGTGAAAGTAACGACATTCGGCGGGCACCCCAGCGCTTGCATTTCATCAAGCAGCTCATAGACCTTACCGAAGTTGAATTGATGGCAGTAGGATTCCACGATTGTCGAATAGCTAATGACGCAGGGGCGACACCCATGTCCCTTCATCTCTTCGATTGTCCAATGCGCCTCCTCAACTCGATTCACTTTGCACCAACCGTGAATGAAAATGTTAAACGTGTGAGCATTCGGGGGAATATGAGACTTGAGCTCCAAGAAAATTTGGCGCGCCTGCTCAACCTTTCTCTCTTTGCAAAGGGTGCCAAGCAACAAGTTCATGGATTCCGTGTTCCTCTCCAACCCAAAAGTTCCCAATCCATCAAACGTCCTCACAGCCTCTTCCCATTGCCCTGCACCAGCAAACCTCCTCATGACCTTCGCTACGGTACCAAACCTAACGAGACCATGCTGATTCATTTCTTCTAAGATGCCTTTCATCTTATCCATTTGCTTCATTTTACCCAGAATGTCCACCAACATATCATACGCTTCCGGCGTGTGCTCATAATCCGACCGTGACCCTGCCCATCTAAACACACCCAGAGCAGACTTCCAATCGTCCTTAAACCTACGGAGCAACTTATCAAAAAGGTCACGAGACAACCCTATGCTATTACATGCTTGATCATTCGAAAGAGACCGAACAACTTCATCATCGCTGGTCCCAACAGGGACCTGAGCTACGAGAATGTCAAGATCAGACAGTCTTTTTGGGTTTTCGCATTGTCGTTGAAGGTGTGGATTGGGGGAAGAATACTCCAGCGGAGAAGAAGAACATGAATAAGGGGCGCGAGACTGGATTCGATAAGAAACAAGGATGTGAATGTTTTTAGTACGTTTCCGGACATTGAAGATCATGGGGATGTGACGGAGTACCAGAAAGGAGTTCGATTTTCGGTCGTGCAATTTCCCCGGTAAACGAAGCAAAAACGAACTCCACCTTCCCATTGATAGGACGAGATCGAGGGACAATCATACCATCGTGACCTACGCCGCGGCTGAGTACAGCGATCAGATTCGTATTTACTTCTTTGTCCCCACAAATCGTTCAAAACTCCTGATTATAGATGTGGTGTTGGGTTATGGATTGAGATTATGTTCAAAGGAGTATAGTTAATGTTATTTTAAAGGGATAGTTAGGATTTAAAAATAATAAATTTAAAGGATCAGAATTTAGTCATTTTATTTAATGAGACATGAGACAAATACAAATTTTCACCCTTAGATAGTTTTGAATTCTGATTATTTATTTGAAGAACTTTAAACACACTATTTTGGACCCAATCTTTTAGAATAAGTTATCAGTGTTTGTTGAGCAAAAAAAGAGATTTATCTACTTTTTTTCTAGGCAAAAAAAAAAAAAATTAAACGGAATCAATCTACAAATACAAAATAGGGGCAGGTTTGTCACAGGGTTTGCTCCCTTCCAGATGTTTTCCTTATTAATCTTTTGCTGTCACTCATGATTTGTGACTCATTAATTATTCAATTTGGGTCACTCTGACTTGTGACCTATTAATTATTCAATTTATGTTAAATGAGAGATTATACAAGCCCAAAAAATTAGTAAGGGTGAAGCTGCAGGTACTCTCCCAAAAAAAAATGAAATCTGTTTGAACCCTTGCAAAACATGGTAGTACTAAAAAAATATTTAAAATAGTACCAGTGAAATTTTGTCCGATTCGTTATTTTCGGCCTAATTAAGAAAAAAATCAGCTTTTGGTGTATTGATGTTAGATTGTCAATTTCTTTTTAGCTAAACTACACCTTAAATTTTATCCATCTTTGAAAAGATCTTAATCGCACGTCTTAAGAATCATATCTTATAGTCACCAGCTGTCATGCCTGATTCGGATAAATAGCACCAAAATAAATTTAATAATATGGCATCAGCAATTTCTTGTTTTTTTTTTTCCTTCCAATTTGATGAGGTGTGTGTAACAGTGGGCCCTTGGGTTCTGATGGGCTTTTTCTCCAGAGGTCGAAGGCTGACTGATGGGACGACAGAGATGGGCTTAACGGGGCATCAAGAGGCGCTTCTCCAGACACTTCTGGAAGCCCCGTTTTGACAGCCTCATTGGCTGGCTTTTCTTCGCTACGCGTGCAATCAAAATAGTAGATAGCAACGGCACAGGAAGTTTTTAACTCATTACGAACAAAACCGGAGTCTACGCCACCGCTAGTTAATGAATGTTGCACCTGTCTTAGCATATCCATTTATAGAAAAAGGAACGTTCTGGAAACCACATACATTTCCACTTTAATTCAAGAATAATGTCGGTCGCATTAATCTTAAGAGTTTTATTTGGTGCATTACTACAGAATTTAAGTCTCACAAGAGGTATGCCTGCAAAGAGGAGCCGCATGGAAGAGAAAGGCAGCAAAATTCATATCAAACGATATAATGCATATATTTAGCTTGATATCGTTCCACTACTCGGGCATTTTAGACGGAACAAAACAAAAGGAAACCCGAAATCCAAACCAAAGTATCCAACAGGACCAAAAGTCACCTCCGAGTACAAGTTTTACAGTAACTAGCAAATAAGACTCGAAGGTTTATTCCCAACAACTTCAAATGGGGCGACAAACCCTAAACTCAACAAACACATGAAGATGCCTCAGTTCAGTTTAGCTTCAAGCACAAACGGATGCGATGTGGACAATCAAATCAACCACACGGGAGCTGCAGAAACAAAACACGATTGAGAGGGTTAGAACTTTCAGCCATCGAGAAGAGTGAAGGGATCTAAAGCCAATGCAATGATCTAGGTAAGTTATAAAATTACCTGTAGCCCCACTCGTTGTCATACCAAGAGACAAGCTTGACAAAGTTGTCGTTCAATGCAATTCCAGCCTTGGCGTCAAATATGCTTGACCTGCAGAATATAACAATTGCTTAGAATAGATAGCCATGTCATATCAGACCTTTACCGACATTAAAACAAGCGAGAAGCTCAAGCCCATTTCCACTAATATAGCTATCTAACATGCTCAGGAGAAGCATTCTGGCCTCAACTTCCAGAAAAGATAACAAACCAAATGATTGAATTACTTACTTTGAATCCAAAACAATAACTTGCAAAACGTAAGCTAAGCCAAACAGCTATATATAGAACATTATCTTGGAATATTAATCTACCTGCTGTCACCAATAAAGTCAGTGGAAACCACATCATCTTCAGTGTAACCCAAAATCCCCTTCAACTTGCCCTCGGACTCCTCCCTGAGCATTAGCAAGTCAAAAGAACAATATCAGACCAACATATACTTAATACGGTAGACAAAAGCATCCTATTCTGCCCTACAAAGTAAGATAAGAAAGAATTCCCAATATGCTAGTTCAAAACATTGTAGAGAGAAACCCTGCACAATCTAAGGTGAAAAGATCAATGTTCAAACACTTACTTAATAGCCTCTTTGATCTCAGCGTAGGTTGCTGCCTTCTGAAGCCTGACAGTAAGGTCAACGACTGAAACATCCACGGTGGGCACACGGAAGGACATTCCAGTCAATTTTCCATTAAGTGCGGGAAGAACTTTCCCGACAGCCTATTCGACCACATAATGAAAAGTTAGTCAAGCAGTAATACAGTAGCATTAGCAAATCCCAATTCTATACCCTCCACTAATACAGTGGATGTTCAAGCACAAAGTACGCCAACCACGTGTTCCATTCCTTTATCACACTTAACATCCAGACATTTAGCAACTATATGTAGGTAGCATGCCATCAATCACTAAATAAGCAGTAACCAGTTACCTTAGCAGCTCCGGTGCTGCTGGGGATAATGTTAAAGGAAGCAGCTCTTCCACCCCTCCAGTCCTTGCTTGAGGGGCCATCAACAGTCTTTTGTGTGGCTGAATCAAAAGACACATCAACCATTAAATTACTACAACAATCAAAACTCCCACCACAAAAATGACCAACAAAATCCAGACAGAAGGATTTTCATGTGACCAACAACTCACCGGTGATGGAGTGGACGGTGGTCATGAGACCCTCAACAATTCCAAACCTGTCATTGATAACCTGTACAGAAATTTCACATCGCCACAGGATTAAGCACAATAATTGCAACGGAATCTCAACCATGAGATGCCATAACAGTGTATTTAAATTGCAAAACAAACCTTAGCAAGGGGAGCAAGGCAGTTGGTGGTGCAGCTAGCATTGGAAACAATGTCAAACTCGGGCTTGTACTCCTTCTCGTTCACACCCACAACAAACATGGGTGCATCTTTGCTCGGAGCAGAAATGATAACCTTCTTAGCACCACCCTGATCATGAAACAATCCAAGTCAACAATCCCCACCACGGAAAATCCAACAGATACAACCCCACCACGAAAAATCCAACAGATCATCCACATTTCTCGGTCTCATACGGCACAAGACCATAGCCAACATAATATTATAAGTTTCAAAATACCGAAGAAAGGTACCCCATCCTACATAATCTACTTCACAAATCTCATAACAAAACTTGAACACATGGAGGTGAGCAAACCTTAATGTGGGCAGAAGCCTTTTCCTTGTCGGTGAAAACACCGGTGGACTCGACGATGTAGTCGGCTCCAGTCTCGCCCCATGGGATCTCTTCTGGGTTCCTGAAATTATTTCACACAGAAATGGCAGCATTTCTTAGTCTTAAGGCCATCTTTCACACTGAGAGCATTTGCAGCCGTGACTGAGCGGTGAAACTGGAAAACGGTAACCCTACCTGATGCCGAATACAGCGACGGACCTCTCGCCGAAGAGAAGGGTCTTGGCGTCCTTCGCCTTGACGTCCTCGTGCTTCCAGTGGCCGTGGACAGTGTCGTACTTGAACATATATGTCTGCACAACAATTATTCATCAAATCTCGTTCTCAGTTGACCCTGATTCCGCACAGATCCAAAATTCTCACTTATTGTACGATCAGTAAAAACAATTTTTTTTACCATGTAGTCAGCGGTGATGAAGGGATCGTTAACAGCGACGAGTTCAACATCGTTCCTCTGAAGTGCAACCCTGGCAACCAAACGACCGATCCTTCCGAATCCTACAGATTCCGCAGAATACAACAAATCTCATAAAAAAAAAAAAGATCCAAACAGAACAGTAACAAAAAGTTCTACACAAGCGTCTCAGGATCGGGAAAAATTACCGTTGATGCCGATCTTGATCTTCTTGCCTGATGCTGTAAAAATCAAACATAATCAGAGAGATCGAAACGAAGAAAATCAGCAAACGAAGCGAATCACAGTAAAAGAAGCAAGAAAAAATCGAAGCCTACCCATTGATAATCGAGAGAGATAGAGCTTGAGAGAGAGTTGGTACTGAGAAATGAGAGGAGATAGGCCGAGATTTAACGCACAGAGTGACTGTGAAAGAAGGTGCTATTTAAAGGGGAAGTATCTGGAGAGCTTGCAAGTCCAAAACCGGTGGGTGGGTTTGTCACGTGTCTCTTGAGTGGTTTTTCAGTTTTTTTCTTGGGGAAAACGGAAGTGGCTTCGAGCCGCTGATTACGTTGAAATATTTCCTGTATCGGCCGCTGATTTTGTCTGGACATTAGAAATGATAGGCCACGGGATGATAAGGGAATCGAGATTCGCGATTCGTTCCTTGGGTAGGAAGTTGTTCGCACTTGCCAGGTATGAGCGTGGCCATATGATTTTTTGCTTTGTGGTTGGAATATTCGGACTATTAGGTGGTGATCCGACGGGCTTAACAGCCGATAGGTAAGCAGACGTGTCAAAATTTGAATCAGATTGGTCGAGGATCAGAAAGTCAAAGGTGAAAACATTTGGGTTGTCGACCAAATACGGAAACTTCTAGAATCAAGGTCCTCGTTTCCCTGGCGAATCGTCCAGCTGGGGACGAACTCGCCACGGTTGTCTAGCTATTATGCAGGCCCCTGAAGGCTTAAAATCAGTGGTCGCGATTGAGGAGTTTCCGCATTGGATGCGAGTCAATTCATTTCCAAACATACTAACTATTTTCGTTAAATAAATGTTATTTTCTCTTTTTCAAAATAAATAAATAAATTCTGTCCACGATTTGAGAGTTATGGTTTTGCCTTTCACCCAATTGTTTCCTCGAATTAATTCAAACAAAATCGTCAGTTATGAGTATCAAACAGTTTTTGTCTATCTAATCCAATTCCAAAAAGAAATAAGGAAAAAAAATATGAATTTCCTTATTTACATTTTTCTTTTTTAAAATTGGTACCTTAATTTTTTTTTATCTTTATTTTTCTTTCTTAATTGGTACCTTAATTTAATTGCAAATCGAATTAGGTTACATTTGTTATTACATACTTTTACTCGATTTTCTATCCTATATGACCACCATTTGTGATGCTTTAAAATAATTTTTTAAAAAAACTATATTCGCTATCCAGGGGACGAAATGAATGTTTAATATATCTGGGATTACTTTATTTCCATGATTCCCTCTCGTTAATTTTCACCATTTTTCAATTGATATAGGAACAATAGTTATGAAGCTCGAACACAAATTTAGGGCAAGATAATTTTACTTCATTGCCTTTAACTATTCCATTCTCTATAATGTCTAAAATCAATAATGTATAACATTGTTAAGATTTAGTTGTTAACATTGTAAGGAGCAGACTTATTTTGTATTTTTTTTACTTAGTTTAAGAAAACAATGTATCAAAGTTGATGGTTTTTGACAACTACTGTAATTGAGTTATTAGTTTGAGTGTATCGTGCATAATTAAAAAGACCAACTCAAATGGTTATTCGTTCATATCACCTGTATCATTCGTAATTTAAAATTGACTTAATTACTCTATTGATCATTGTGGTATTTCAAAAATTTAAACTAGTCCTCGAGATAATTTTTCTGTCTTAAAGTAATTCCTGTGAAATATTATTATGCCAATACAGCTCTTATGTCAATTGACATCTGCGTTAGGCAACAACTGTACATGGTTAATCAGAACATGTTATAATTCATATCAAATTTCTAAGTGTCCATTCTCATGTAGCATTTATTTGTTCAATATTTTAAAATATCGAAATTTCAAATAAGCCAAACACACTCTAAAATTTATAATATCTAAGTATATATTTTAAAAGTTTTACAAACTCTAATAAATTTTAAAATCTAAAAAATTATCAAAATTTTAAGAATATTTTTTAAAATTTCGGCTAACAAATGACACTAAGCGGCAAAAAAAATTAATGGTTGCCACCCTTTGGCGCGGTGACGTCAGACTGAGGGTCTTAGGGGGCATTTGTTTTCCCAATATTTTGGGGGTCTAAAATTTTCACCACACCAAACACATTTCACAAACTACAATAAACTTCACACTTTTACACATACACTTTACACTTTTCACAAACCCCAATAAACTTCAACATTCAAAAGATTCTTAAAATTTTAAGAATATTCTCTAAAATTTCGGTAAACAAACACTCCCTTAATTAGGTCAATTACGCCGGGATGAGACTTATAGACCTTTTTACTAGAAGGAATAGACACGGCACGTCTGGTATGAGTTATGAATGTAACTTTTACATGGGTGGGAAAGAAAATGCAACATCAGATTCTTCGGAGGCATGCTGCCTATAAATCTCTTCATTGAAGCCGCGGCACATCAATGGTCAAACCAAACCATGCACCAGAAAAAAAAAATAAAAAAAATTATATATATAATATTATCAAAAGGTGTATTCACGGACAGATACATTAGGGAATTAAAATTGACCTTTTTTCAGGCGTGGAGCCTTTCATCACTCCTGTGCTGCTGCAATATATAATAGGAAACTTATTGAGCTGATGCGGTCGTGCTACCTACTACCAGAAAATAACATCATATTTAATGTTCATACGGTCAACTATATACAGGGCAGGCGTGAAACACCAAGTCAGTCACGTTGAACTCCATTTTAGTATTTTCAGTATTGTAATGTTTGAGGCTATATGATTGTACTACTTTATTGGACTTCTAATCTAACTCGGTCAAAGGCTGTCTTAGAAAAGAACTTGCGCATTAAAAGCATCGACGAGCAAATCATGAAACCTAGAAAAAGGTTTCGCAGCAAAGAGGGTGGATCCAACTCTGTGACTGATCTAAAATTACTAGACCAGATCTCAACTTTTAACAAATCAGCGTTTTGTTTAAGTAGCGGTGGGCCTGAATAATGCAGCTAGAGATAAAGAATTAGGCTTAATTATTCTATCATTATCGTATATCAAAATCTCAATTGGTTCTTAAAATAGTCCTAGTTGAATATTAATGTGCAAACACAACTATTTTCGTCGTTGACGACGGCATTTGGATAGTAAACTTTTACGTGACTAATAGGGACAGTAAAACATATCCTAAACAATACATATTTGATATATGAGATATCTCTGGTTTGACGTGACAACATACGTGAGGTGACACTTGTGAATTTTTACCATTGAAAATGAAAATGTAGAAGTATGATATTGTTTAGGATATGTCCTCATTAACTATGTAAGAGTTTATTGTCTAAATTCAGATGTGGATATAACTATATTAACACATTAATATTATACATAAACTACTTTAGGACGAAAAATATCATTAAGACCAGTTTGAGATTTCGAATTTTTATAATAACTAATGGAAAAATTAAGCCTAAAAATTAAGCCAAACACCTTCTATCTTGAACATAAGACCAGGGTTGACGCATGGCTTTGAAAATCAAAGAAGAAACCAAAAAAAAAAAAAATAAAGGGAGAACGTAGTGGCGTCGCCCGGGTTCGAACCGGAGACCTTCAGTGTGTTAGACTGACGTGATAACCAACTACACCACGACACCAATGTTGAGGCTGGGCTAGGAACCTATATATTTACTGCATATTACGTCTTAAACCAAGTTGATGTCACCGTCACACAAGATGGGTTGCTCAGGAGGGAAAAAGGGAAATGGAAAGCACCAACACTACTTGCTCTTATAACGGGCTATTAGTGAATTGCTAATTTCGTGTTCCAGAAAGGACAACCAAAACAAGCAAGACGAACATCCATGGTTGGTTTGTTCTTTTAAGTCCAATCTCTAGAGGTCAGTGAACCGTAGCTCAGTAGGCACCTCCTCCCTCTGGGAGGGTTAGATCCGGGGTCGAATCCCCCTATCCCGCAGGCTTGGTCCTGCTTCAACAATTTGCCTAGAAAGAAAAAAAAAAAAAAGAAAAAGAAAAAAAAGTCCAATCTCTAGAACAGACCATGGACTCTAAAAAGTAGCATCAATAGAGGCCTATAAACACCAACTTACCCCACAAAAAGAAAGAAAACGAAAACCTGAGGCCTATAGCCCAAGGCCCAACCTAACGTTAGCCAGTCTGTATATCGTGGGTCTCTGTAGGTTTGGTGTGTTACTTCTTCTTTTCTTCTCCCCAAGTTCCAACCAAAATTCAAAGGCCTAGAAGAAGTCCAGTCCCACCAGAAATAATATTCCCGGGAGATCTTTTCTGATTCCGAAACACCTGTTCTGTGTCAGCACGCAACTAAAATATTTCCAGGGGTATAACAACAAACAATCCGGCGGAATATTCGCGAAGCATATGACTCAAGCTTACAGGAGCACAATTTGGACACCAAAAATATAGGAACCCAACCACCCTCCACCAATCGAATCAGACAACACAAGACCTGCCTGCCGGCTGCTCGTTTCATGACCCATCGTTCCTCTCCATACACGCGCGGCCTTCCAATAGTATTTGGACTTGTGCTTTAAAACCCACCTCGGGCAGAAATTGTTTGCTCTGTACTTTCCTTCCAAGTTTCCGGGCGAAGGGACGTTCCTGCTTTCTTGGTTGGTCTCTTCTCTCTTCACTCTCCAGCGCCACCCACCCAACCATGGCGTCCTCCTCCGTCAACAGATGGTTAAGGCCCGAGGTTCGTAATTTTTTTGAAGTAGCAAAGAAAAAAGGGAATTAAGGATTATGATATTACAATTTTCTTGAAGTAGAAAAGAAAAGAGCTACGTGTGTGATGTTATACGTTGAGAGATCTGGGTTGATTGGTTCGTGTTCTCTTGCTTTGATGCATGTGCATGTTTATAGATAGATCGGCTGCAACAAAAAATTGGAAGGATAACCCTTTTTCTTTTATATTTTCCTTGTCTTCTGATCGGATTGGCTAGAAAGGGTAAATGGTTAACAAATCTTTAGCACTTCTCGAGGCAGGGCTGCCCTCCCAGTCCAAGTTATTGAAACAATCGATCTTACACGCGTTACGGATTGGATGAGATTAGCAATAAATGATTTTTTTTTCTTTTTTTGTCTAAGCGAAAGCTATTAATGATTTGATTGGTCGGGCTTAATGGTAGGAGTTTACCATAAGAATTGTATTAATTATTATGAAAATTAATCTGGGTTCTCATATAATAAATTGATGGGTATTTATATATATTGACTATAACCAGTACTCTTTTTCCCCATTGACATAGGTGTATCCACTCTTTGCGGCAGTAGGAGTAGCTGTGGGCATTTGCGGCTTGACTCTTGTTAGGAATATCACCAGCAACCCCGAAGTGAGGTATATATAAATAATAAATTGGTATTTTTTTTTCTGGTCTCGGAAGGTCGTTTTGATTTTGCTATGGGGTTGGTTCTAAGGCAAAAAAGAAAAAGTCTGACGAATTGGGTTTTCAATTTGGAAACAGGGTAAACAAAGATAAGAGAGCTGCAGGAGTGCTTGAGAACTTCGAAGAAGGTCGGAGATATGCAGAGCATGGCCTCCGGAAGTTTGTCCGCAACAAACGTCCTGAGATCATGCCATCCATCAACAAGTTCTTCTCAGAATCAAACTGATCTAAAACAAAATTCTGAGATTTATTTTTATTTATTTTATTTTTTTCTGGCTTGCAAGAAAAGTTTGGCTTGTAAAATATTGGCTTTGATTCTGTACTAAACTGAATGCGTTGGAGAGGATTATGAGACGTGTCTCGTAAAGGGAGGCATGGGACGTAGAATTGTGTGCTCAGTTTGCCAAAGTTGTAAGACTCGTGATGTTGGACATTGAATAATATCGTCTATCCTTTGGTCATACTCCTTCGTTTCAATGCATGGCGTCCTAGTTGGAGTACTACAAGGAAACACAGAGACATTGTAGAACCCCTTACTGCGGAAGGAAAATGAAGAAACCTCCTCTCTCGATGAGGGTGCGCATTCACCGGTTCTGGAATTTGGAGCCAACAGAGGATTCAACTGGCTAAACCCAATTTTTTACATAGGTCGAGTTCAGACACTTGAATTGTCTCATATTCGTTCAGTTCCGCAGTCTGAAGCAGCAGAAAATGTTTTCTTTCTGAACTATCTCGGAGGAGGGAAGATTAGTGTATACAGCTCTTGGCCAGTTGAATCCTCTGTTTCTGGCCTTCACTTGGCGTGATCCCCGTTTCTCCAACTACACTCAAATCTCCGCCCGGAGAGTCAAGGAATCGGCACTGCAGGTCCGTCATCGACGACTAGAATCAATTCATTGTCGATAACAGTATTTATTCGATGAGCCACAGTAATTACAGTGCATTCCTTTGTCCCTTGAACTAAGTTATCTGTTGCAGAATCAATAGAAGCAGTAGCCTCGTCCAACACCAGGATTCTTCTCTTCTTGAGGAGCACCCTGGCTAGGCAAACAAGCTGCCCCTGTCCAACGCTCCAATTTCCTCCATCTTCAGCAACTGGATTTCTCCAGCTTAGAAGCTCAGAGGCTCCCGAGGAAATAGTTAGTGTTCCATTTCTTCCCCAGAGATTTTGCTTTTACCAATTTTTGTAAACATTATGCTTCGATTTCATCTGTCTGTATTCAATAAATGTAATGTTTTTAATCTTCTGCTAAAGGAAAAATAACCAAAGTTGCAGGTGAGTATTTAATGTTTTCTACAGTGGGGCTGATCCTACCTGATGTTTGTACTGTCTTTTCTTCTATGAATGAAGTTTCTGTTCCCTATGAAAAAAAAAACATACCGACGTCTTGGCCCAACTGAAACTGTAGTTTCTGTACCAACACCTTGCTTGCTTTAGCTCACAACGGCTACACAAAACTTTGGCAGTATCTGGTACCACTAACTGAAAAGAAAACAAAAAGAACTGGAAAGACTAGCTTCTCCAATCAAGATTGTCGTACACCAAACTCCATGAGACAAAACGTTTCTAGGGCTGTTACATTTGTTGTCAGCAATATACATCAACTTCCATATTTCATTACCATCAACTCTAACTGAGCTGGGGAGTCATACTCAGAGACTTTGAAGAGCACCAGAGTTTTGAAGCTGCATTCTTGGGAACCCACATTCTTGAAGAAGCTCCTTCACCTCAGGGAAACTGAGTGTAAGAAATGGTGCTTGCTGGTAATGGAACAATGCGAGGAGAAAACCAGAGAGCTCAAACCATGGAGAAAGTTCCCCTTACGGTTAATTGTATTGAATCGTAAATATATATCCGAAAAGCAATATACAATCCTTTTACAAAAGAAAATCCTAACCAACCCTGTACAAACTCTGTACCCAGCACTATCGAGCACACCTCTTTGTCCTTAGTGCCAGCACTACCTAAGACACCTCAGCAGAGGAATAAAAAGGAAATAAGGGCTAAAGAATAGAAAAGAGAGAAAAAAAAATAAAAGCAATCAGTACACTATACAGAAATCAACACTGCTCTGCATCTCCTTTCAGCAATGAATCTTCGAGAGTATCATGGACAACAGCATTGCTATGCTCCAATACCCCCCCACAAGATGGAGAATAGATGTCAGCTATTCCCATCTTGCAGAGGTGAGAAAGTAGAAGGTAGGAAGGTAGAGCTTTGATGAAGCTATCTGCCAGCTGTAAATGAGTAGCAATATGAGTTGGAACAATGTGACCTGCTTGAACTTGATCTCGGATTAAGTGACAATCAACCTCGATATGCTTAGTGCGCTCATGGAAAACAGGGTTGGCTGCAATGTGAATGGCAGCTTGATTGTCACAAAAGAGAGTTACAGCTTGGGGATGAGGCATTAATAAATCAGCAAGGATATATCGAATCCAAGTAAGTTCAGAGCATGTGGCTGCCATGGCTCGGTATTCTGCTTCAGCAGAGGACCGAGACACCACTGTTTGTTTCCTGGACTTCCATGAGATGAGAGAATGCCCAAGAAGGATGCAATAACCAGTTATGGAGCGTCTGGTATCAGGGCAAGAGGCCCAATCAGAGTCACAATATGCTTGCAGCTGTAAAGGTGAGGAAGAAGAGAGTAATAAACCTTGTCCTGGTGCTGTTTTGAGGTACCTGAGTACCTTGTGGGCTGCTGCAAGATGAGCTGTGGTCGGTTGGTTCATGAACTGACTAAGAGTTTGAAGACTATAGCTGATATCAGGTCTCGTAATGGTTAAATAAAGGAGTCTCCCAATAAGTCTTCTATAGACAGCAGGATCCAAAAGCAAGTCTCCCTCGGCTTTGCTGAGTTTCAAATTTTGATCCATAGGAACCTTGAGAGGTTTGGATCCCAAGGTGCCTGAATCAGCAAGTATATCCAAAGTATACTTCCTTTGAGAGATGTGAATCCCTTGAGGCGATCGAGCTACTTCAATCCCAAGAAAATATTTCAATGAGCCAAGATCCTTAATCTTAAACTTACGGTCTAGGAAGTCTTTAATGACGGCAATGGAATCCAAAGAATCACTTGCCACAACAATGTCATCAACGTAAACAAGCAAGGCAGTGAAAGAATTAGCAGATATCAGAGTAAAGAGACTATAATCAGATCTGGATTGGCTGAAGCCAAATTCAAGTAGAGAGGCTGAAAATTTTGGATACCACTGTCGGGATGCTTGCTTGAGGCCATACAGGCTCTTGAGCAATTTGCAAACTTGAGTGGGCCCACCCTTGGTGTATCCAGGTGGTTTGTGCATGTAAATATCTTCTTGAAGGTCTCCATGCAAAAAAGCATTGTTAACATCGAATTGATGCAAGTGCCATCCCTTTATAGCAGCAATGGACAAAAGACAGCGCACTGTCACTATTTTAGCAACCGGGGAAAAAGTCTCGTGGTAGTCGACCCCAGCTTGTTGTGTGAACCCTTTGGCCACCAACCTGGCCTTGTATCTCTCAATACTGCCATCTGATCAATGCTTGATTTTGTAGACATATTTACAGGCGATGACCTCCTTTCCAAGAGGCAAATCTGTAACAACCCAAATATTGTTCTGTTCTAAGGCTTGCAGCTCATGCTCCATTGCCCGACACCACTGAGGTTCTTTGACAGCTTGCTTATATGTTTGGGGCTCAATATGTGTGGAAATGGCAGAGGTAAAGGCATGGAATGAAGGAGACAATTTTTGATAAGATAAGGAAGCTGACAAAGGAAAAGGTTTACCTGAGCTTGGAGGTTGCACCTGGTCCAAGGATGGGAGTGGTGAAGCAAAATGGACTTGTTGACAATGAAAATCCTGGAGGTATTGGGGAGCACGTCTATTTCTGCTGGACCTTCTAGGAGCAATGACAGTAGGAGAAGAAGTATAAGATGGAGAAGAGGAGGTGTCTGAGTTGTCTGAGTTCGTATGTGAGGGAGGAGATTTGGGTGGAATTGGGGATGGAGTGGAGAGATCAGTGGCAGCAACTGGTACTGATGTTGAATCTGAAGGAGAAAGAGGTACAACTGGAAGAGGACAAGTCATATCTGGTGTAGGGGGGTTATTGGGAAGGTGGAAATCAATATGGAAAGGAAACAAAGTCTCATGGAATGTGACATCTCGGGAAAGAAAGGTTGCACCACTTTGAAGGTCAATGAGTTTATAACCTTTAACACCAAATGGGTAACCGAGAAAAGCACATTTTCTGCCTCTGGGATCAAATTTTCTCCTTCCTTGTGAGAGGGTGGAAGCAAAACACAAGCAACCACAAATCCTCATGTGACTATAAGAAGGTTTGGTATGGAATAATATTTCATAAGGTGTCTTATGGTTTAGAAAAGGAGTGAGGCATCTATTAATGATATAAGCAGCTGTCAAAATACAATCATTCCAATATTTCAAAGGAATGGCTGATTGGAAATGTAAAGCTCGAGCAACATTCAGCAAATGTTGATGTTTTCTCTCCACAACACCATTTTGTTGTGGAGATTCAACACAACTCCTTTAATGAATGATGCCCTTGCTATGATAGAAATGAGTCATTTGAAACTCTGCTCCATTATCACTCCAAAGGACTTTGATTTTCATCCCAAATTGGGATTCAACCAGATTGTATAAATTCTCAATGCATTGTCTAGTTTCAGATTTGTTCTTGAGTAAATAAACCCAAGCGGTTCAAGAGAAGTCATCAACAATGGTTAAAAAATACCTTGAACCATCATAAGATTGAGTGAAACAAGGTCCCCAAATATCACAATGAATTAATTCAAATATAACAGAGGTGGCATGTGTACTAATAGGAAAAGGATTTCTGTGTTTCTTGGCCAAAGGACAGATGCAACAAGGTTTTTCATTAATGGAATAACCAATGTGCTTTACAGCGGGATCCTCAATGATCTTTAGTCTAGAGTAGGAAATGTGACCTAGGCGATAATGCCATAGATCAGAAACTGAAAATTCATTAGTAACAGAAGTAGAAAACGACACACCATTGTCTCTAAAAGCAGAAAGTTTATCAGCTAAGGCTGTGGAAGAAACTTCATTTTTCAGCAAGTGATACAAGCCGTGCCTTACTTCACCCATCCCAATCGTGGTCCAAGATGCAAGGTCCTGAACAAAACACAGGTTAGAGAAAAATAAGAGACAGCAAGCAATAGACTCAGCTAACTTCTTGGTTGAAAGCAAATTAAAGGCAAAGGATGGGACACAAAGCACATCAGTAAAGAACAATCTTCTCTGTCACTCGAACAACACCTACATGAGTGACTGGAACTTCAGTGCCATTTGGCAACTTAACAGTACATGACACATGTGCTGTAATCGAACAAAAACATGAGACGCTACAGACCATATGATCTGTAGCACCGGTATCTATTACCCAAGGTAAATCTGTAATGACTGAAGGTGTGTGTGTAGGTGGAGAGGCAGATTGAAATACCAGACATCTTGGAGTGGTTTGGGGCATTAGTTGGAGATCTGAAAGTAGACTGAGCCTGATTAGCAGATGGCATAACTGCTGTAGCGTCCTTGTGCTGCAAAAGAGTCAAAAGCTGTTGATACTGCCCCTTTGTCAATGTCATCTTGTCGTCTTCTTCCTCATTCAGCTCGCAAGTCACAAGATTAGCAAAGGTACTTGGTCCTTTGTTTTTATTGCGCAGCTTGTGTCCTGGTGGGTACCCGTGAAGCTTATAGCATCTCTCAACAACATGACCAGACATGTTACAATGTGTGCAAACCGGTGGGTCAGAATTACCAACCTTGAAACAATTTTCCAGTGAGTGTCCCGACACCTTACAATGACTGCAATAAGGTCTGTTTTGTTTCAGTGTGTTTGGTGGTCTAGTAGCAGATTTGTAATTATTATAAGTGTGTCGAATCACTAAGGCCATGGATTCAGGTGAGGGAACATCAGATAATATTTTGTGTTGTCTTTCTTGCTGCTGAATTAGAGAAAAAATCTTGTTTACGGGAGGTAATGGGTCCAACAACGTTATCTGATCCCGAACATTTGCAAAAGTTTCATTCAACCCCATTAGAAACTGTATAACACAGTCCCTTTGATATCTATCAAGAATAATTTTCAACCTCCCACAAACACACTCAGGCAAAGGATCATACACTCCAAGTTCATCCCATAAGGTCTTTAACTTACAGTAATAAATACTTACACTATCTTGTTCTTGCTGCAGAGTTGCTAGAGCTTTCTTCAACTGAAAAATTCGTAGGCCATTATGTTGGGTGAAGCGATCCCTCAGCTCTAGCCATATCTCAGAAGCAACATCTACCAAGGCAATGCTGGGTTTGACAGAGGCGCTGATGGAGTTTTGTAGCCAAGATACCACCATATCATTGCATCTCTCCCAAATACTTAGGAGTGGATCAGTTGGGTCGGTTGGTTTATTCAAGTTTCCATTGACAAAGCCCAACTTGTTCTTGGCCCTAAGAGCTCGATGAACTGCCCTAGACCAGGTGGTATAGTTTGCGGTTGTAAGAAGCTCAGTGACCAAAGTGAGAGCGGGGTTGTCTCCATTTTCTAGCCGATAAGGGTTGGATGGATCACTAAGATTGAGAAACTTGGATGAAAGATTTGTGTTTTGGAGAGGGTTGGAAAACTCTGGGGAACTGCTACTGGACGATTCCGATGACATGATTTCAAGCTCTCACCAGCTCTGATACCATGTAAGAAATGGTGCTTGCTGGTAATGGAACAGTGCGAGGAGAAAACCAGAGAGCTCAAACCATGGAGAAAGTTCCCCTTACGGTTAATTGTATTGAATCGTAAATATATATCCGAAAAGCAATATACAATCCTTTTACAAAAGAGAATCCTAACCAACCCTGTACAAACTCTGTACCCAGCATTATCGAGAACACCTCTTTGTCCTTAGTGCCAGCACTACCTAAGACACCTCAGCAGAGGAATAAAAAGGAAATAAGGGTTAAAGAATAGAAAAGAGAGAAAAATAAATAAAAGCAATCAGTACACTATACAGAAATCAACACTGCTCTGCATCTCCTTTCAGCAATGAATCTTCGAGAGTATCATGGACTACAGCATTGCTATGCTCCAATACTGAGAGAAGCTGGCTGAAAAGATACATCTATACTTGTTCAGCCGTGGCCTTTCTCTTTTGGGCTTCTCCGACATTTGTTTCGGTTGTCACTTTTGGTGTATGCATCATTGTACTGAACACACCGTTAACAGCAGGTACAGTCCTCTCAACTTTAGCCACTTTCCGAATTCTACGAGAACCAATCTACAACCTTTCAGACCTCATTTACATGATTGCTCAAACAAAAGGTCTCAGTTGATCGTATGCAAGATTTCATCAAAGATGAAAATCAAAGGATGCTGATACACGAGCCTACTTCAAAAGGGTTCAATATTGCGATCGAAATTGAGACAGGAGAATATGCCTGGGAAACAGGTGAGGACAAATTAAAGAGGCCTACAATTAAAATAAGGGAGAAGATGAATATAATGAAAGTTTATAAGGTTGCAGTTTGTGGTCCTGTTGGGTCTGGAAAATCAAGCCTACTCTCTAGCATACTGGGTGAAATTCGGAGGATTTGCTGGGGCAGGAACAAAGATCTATTGATCAAAAGCCTATGTGCCCCAGAATGCTTGGATCATAATCGGTACAATTAGGGAGAATGTGTTGTTTGGCAAGGAAATGGACAAAACACATTCTCCGTAATTGTACCAGTTTGGATCCAAGCACTCTGGGGCACATAGGCTTTTGATCCGTAGATCTTTGTTCCTGCCCCAGAAATCCTCCGAATTTCGCCCAGTATGCTAGAGAGTAGGCTTGATTTTCCAGACCCAACAGGACCACAAACTGCAACCTTATAACCTTTCATTATATTCATCTTCTCCCTTATTTTAATTGTAGGCCTCTTTAATTTGTCCTCACCTGTTTCCCAGGCATATTCTCCTGTCTCAATTTCGATCGCAATATTGAACCCTTTTGAAGTAGGCTCGTGTATCAGCATCCTTTGATTTTCATCTTTGATGAAATCTTGGATACGATCAACTGAGACCTTTGTTTGAGCAATCATGGAAATGAGCTCTGGAAGGTTGTAGATTGGTTCTTGTAGAATTCGGAAAGTGGCTAAAGCTGAGAGGACTGTACCTGCGGTTAACGGTGTGTTCAGTAAATGCATACACCAAAAGTGACAACCGAAACAAATGTCGGAGAAGCCCAAAAGAGAAAGGCCACGGCTGAACAGGTATAGAGGTATCTTTTCAGCCAGCTTCTCTCAGTTTCCCTAAGATGGAGGAGCTTCTTCAAGAATGCAGCTTCAAAACTCTCATGTTCTTCATGTGGGTATCCTTAGCTTCCAAGAATGCCAAAGGCGTGTTGCATATCATCACCAAAACTGTGGCAAAAAGCGCAGCAAGGGACGGGGCAGCACCAAGATTCCTGTAAAGTATAAGCAGGGCCAGAATGACCTGGACTGGAAGCAACCAAATTCCGTGAATGTACCAGCAGAAGTCTCCTACTCTTTCGGCATCCACATTGATTAAATTGATGATTTTACCATTGCTTAAACCACCATACTGAATTGACAGGGATTTCTTGTAGATTAGTACCATTAGAGCTGCCCGTACTCGTATACCAATGCGCTGAGCACCGAAATACCATTGTCTTTGAGTCAGTGACTCCATTATCTTTGCCAAGAAGAAAAAGAATGCAAGAATCAGCCCATAGAGGTTGCTTGAATCATCATCCTTCCCCAACAAGAAATTCACAAAGTTTGTGATCAGGAAAGGACCCATATAGGACGCAATTGTGTTAACTCCTACCGAAAAGAAAATGAACAAAACGATGTAGATCTGTGGAACAGAAACTAAGAATTAAGATAGCAGAAAAAAGTGGAACCTGCAAAAGCTGCATTTATGACCAAGGGTTCCCGTATGGCAAGGGCTATGGCTTTTGGCACCGAAGAAGCTTTATATTTATGTTTCCTAAGCGATTCTTCCAACAACAAGGAAGCATTTTCTGCTGTTTCAGATGGAGGAACTGAGGGAATATCAGACAATTCAAGTTTCTGAATTCTTCCTCTCTTAAAAATCGGGTTTAGCCACTGGAAGGTAAGTTTGCTCCAAATTCCAGCACGGGTGAATGCAGCATCGTCAAGAGAGGATCTTTCATTTTCCTTTCGTATTAAAGGTTCTGCTAAGTCATTCTGTTTCCTAGTGTTACAACTAGAAGGCAAAGCATTGAAACAAAGCAGTATCACCAAAGGAAAGGAAGCAGAATCAACTATGTTAGGCTCTGGCAAAGGATTTGGAAAGCCCATGGATTTGAAATGGATTATGAAATAGAAAGAGAGAGAAAGTGCGCCTAAGATGCAGGAAAAGACCCACCAGAGAATAAGGACTATTGGCCACCTTCTGTCTTCTCTAAGAGTTCTGTTCCTTGAAAGAACTGTAACTAAAGTTGCTAAAACCCAAGTGACGACTAAGAAGACAGATTTACGAGTAATAGTCCTACGATTCCAGTATTCATACAGACCAAAACCAAGGTACAAACAGGAGATTATGACATTAGAAAGAACGGTGATAGTAGTAAAAGCTCTGTAGCGTCTCATTGGTGCGTGTATCAAATTTATATCGCCGCCATGATCTCCCGCTTGTCTCCGAACGTTTAGCAAAAACCATGTCAGAAACGCAATGATAAATGCTACATTGACACTCTCCGCGGAGATATCCACGATGACTGACTCCATATTCCAAGAGAGCCCGAGGTAAGAAAACGAACACAAAACGATGAATTTTGCGAGGCGAAGAACTAAAAACAAAGAGAGAGGCTGCAACCAATAAGACCTGCACATGCAGCACCTCTACATCAATGCCATGCCTTACTGAGAAAAGCAGAGACACCCCTATTCAGAAAGTAAGGATTGGAGAAACAACATAATCGCAATTGAAATACAAAAACAAAAGACAAAAACTAGAAGAGATGAAATGATTAAAACACAGAGTAGGGCCGGTTAATTGGAGAAAACCTGTAAAGATACGAGGGACGCACGTGGCTCTTTATGGGGGTGGTGACAAGGAGGTGCAAGCACTGTAAGACATAGTGGGTCTGCGGGATCCTTATAAATACTCCATGGGGGTGGTGACAGGGAGGTGCAAGCACTGTAAGACATAGTGGGTCTGCGGGATCCTTATAAATACTCCGAAAACGCTATCCCTGTCTCCAAGAGTCTCTGTCAGCCTCCCTCTATCCCTTTCATGGAATTTATGAAAAAGTAGATATTGATAAAAGTCGAAAGAAATATCAAATCTTTAAATTGTTTTTTGTAAAAAATTTTTAGAATTAAATTTTGAGAATTTTTAGGTAATGTTAAATTTATTGGTACGGTGTAGAAATTATTTTTAGGTGGTGTTTAAAAAAACATGTTCAGTTTTTAAATTTTAGAATTTACAAAAATCTTAGAATTAAAAGAACCCGAACTTTCCCTGAGTCTCTGCGAATCTTAATTTTCTTGACGATTACTTGTTTATCCGGACTCAACCTGTCAATTCTTTTACAGAGTAAGAATGTCATCATATGTCCTTACTCTGGCGTTATACATTACAACTCCTCATGTCTTTGGTTTGGATTTTCAGAGGAAAATTACATGTGATACTGATCCTGTTATGTTTGTTTACTAAAATTTTAACATAAATAAAATTATATAAATAATCTCTCTCTTTCCATCAAATTATTACTTTTAATTATAATAAATATAAAAAATTCATTCAAATATCTCTCTTTTCACTTTTTTTACCAATTTTAATACCTTAAAATTTTAATCTCTCCAATTTTAATTCACAGACATAACCTATGTTGGATTCACATCTGCCATGCGTACCACAAGTATCAGCTTGGGCTAACCTCACGTACTCGAAGCACACAGATCAATGAGGAATCAGAAGGCGGAAAAAAAGCAAAAAAAGGTTCGAAAATGAAAAACCGGCCCGTGATTCTGTGCCCTAATGGTACAAGCAGAATAAAAACAGAATATCCTTGGATTGATTTGGATTACATGGATGGAGAAAAGAAAAATCATGGCCGTTGGTGAGGCCAAGTGGCGAACATAGAGTGTTTAGAGCCAAGATTTGGTGCAGATTTCTCTAGGGGAGTGTGGCTAAGAAGCTAGTTGGCACAGTGGCACTGTCTAAATATCCATCATCAGATTAGGAACGTGGTGGGTTGGGGATGGGCGTGTGGAGGTAAAAGCTAATCAGCTGTAAAAGTGTGCATATCTTGTGGGAGAACTTATAAGGTGACCAAAAGAATAATGGGGGGAGCTCTAAAAATGGGAATTATTTCTAGAAAATCTTCGATATAAAGAAGGAAAAAAAGAAAAAGAAAAAGAAAAGAAAAGGGTCTGTATTTACAAGTGCTCTGACATTTTTTTGTCAGAAATTTATGGATTTCAGAATCTGCTTTATATAGAATTATTTTTAAAATGAGTTTATATTCAGAGTAGAAGAAGAAAGGAATGATTAGTGGAAACATTTCTCTCTCTTTTTGCATCCCATTGCGCACTATCATGACCAATATAGTCTTGGGGCCTAATCTTTGGCAATTATTGTTGTTTAGATTCATGACAGAAATCCAACCCATTTTGCCTCTTCAGTCATTGAACCCTCTCCTTTTTTTGTCACATACTTGATAGGAATCCTTGCCCATTTTGCCTTTCTACACTTGAGCCAAATCCTTCTCGATTAATTTTTAAAAACAAACCTTATTACTTATCCCACTTTCTTCTACTGTTCTGCACTAAATGTTGGCTGTTGATAACATAAGGTCGGTTTGAGCTTAGAGAAGTTCGTACTTTTTGAATCAGAGCATGGGATAATGGATAGAAAACTTTATATCCGTTACAGCAAAGCATCTCGACTATAATAATAAACAGCTTCCTTCTTTTGCATAAGCAATAATAAAATGCATTTATTTATGATAAAAAATTAACCGAGTAACAAAGAGTTCATCCATATATTTAATCTGATACATGTGGAATCTGCGGCCCATCTGACCCTGTCCACCTCCTGGTAACAAACAAAAACCCCATACTTAAAAAAGGAGTTGGAAAGAAAGGAAATCTCGCTAAGAGATTAAAGCAAAAGAAGTAAGCCCAAAGGGCCTAAAGGGTATAAGGCAGTATCCAGCCCACGAGCAAGCTCTCTCTAATGACTGTTCTTGGGGAACCCTAGGTGTAGGCCACCTCCCCTATGAAGATCCCATTACGATGTCTCCTTTGGACACGTTACGCCATCTCGATTCCTCAACCTGTCAAAAAGTTGAATTGGATAAGGTGACGAAAGAACTGGGATCTCGTGCTGACTGAATGGTATGTAATCCTCATTCGTGACGAAAAACTACTCGTGGACCGTTTCTTCAGTCTCTAACCGAAGAGGCGGACAAATAAAAGGAAAAGATAAAATCTCTATACCAGAGAGGAGGGAGAGAGAATTTTCATTACATTTTCAGCTTCTTCTGACACTAAATAAATATATATATATATATATATATATATGATGCTATCCCTGGGAGAAACCCCATTCTCACAGTATTTTTGTGCAGGCCTCATACTGGCAAGGAGTCTCTTCATAACCCATTACAGCAGTTTAGGTGGGCCGAGATTTGTTGGCATCATCATACTCAATTCATGATCTCCAACCCAAACTATTTCCAATTAGAATTCGATCTATTATCCTCTTGCTTGTCCGGTTTATTTACCTGCCTGTTTTTTTTTTTTTTTTTTTTTTTTAAGGTTTATGTGGATTAGATGTTTATAATTACAACAGAAGGTAGAATGTAATGAATACATAACGCGTACTCCCTAACTCAAAATTAAAAACGGAAAAACCACAAAAGGTTTCGGCAGAATAAAGTCTTTTTTTTACTTGATTTCGGCAGAATAAAGTCAGTTGTGATGGATGTAGCAAAGGTATTCTCTTTTACAGGAACACCGGCCTACAACTTTGATTGTCATTCCTTTAATAGAATGTAGAGTTATTAGTGTGTCAGTGTACGACATATTATATTTATCACTTCAGTAGTAATAGTTTTTATCTAGAATTCTGGTCCGTATAAGAGAATTTACGTCATGTTCGTTTTCATTTTTTTTTTAATTTGAATTCTTATTATTTTTATAATTCAAATATCATAACACATATATATTTTAATAAATATATATTTTTTACATACCAATTTTTTTTCAATAATATAATTTTACAATTTAAATATTCAAATTTTCATTAAAATTCTAAAAAAACATGAAAACGAAATCACTCTAAACTTTGAATCAGTTTTTAACATGCGACTAACTATGAATGTTTTTTTTATTATTATATATACATAAGTGTGTAGGTATCACTTAAAATAAAGTTGACCATGTATTTGCAAATCGGACCAAAAACTAATTAAATTTGTGAATAGAACTTTTGCAAATACATAGAAATTACTTTTGCAATTTGAGTAATCATTCATCATCAGTAGCACGTGGCACCAGCGTTTCAATTAAGTCAAGCTAGCTACTAGCTAGGACTGATCTGAAATGATTGCCATTTATTTTGCATTCGGAAGGCAAGCCATCCTAATTAGTCCAAAAAACTTTTACAGTCGTTCGATATATATTTTGTCAAACGTGACGTCTTGTCGTTTAGCCTACTGCAACAGCATCATGCGTGTACCATCTTTTTGTTTGTCTCTATGCTCGATGGTTTTGCGTTTAGAGCGGGATCGTGGCCCCTTTTGTTCTTGAAATGAAATGGCTACCTTGGTCACTTAGAAAAATAATAATAATAATAAATGGCTAACTTAGCCCCTTTCCATTACATCGATCGGACCTAGTCATTAGTTTAATCTTTGGTTGAAGTTTCTCTCTGCTCCATATCAGATAAGCACCATGTAAGATTAGTGACGCTAGCTACTTGAAGCTAGATGTATATAAATTTGAAGTTTGATTTTTGTTTAGATCGTGGCCCCTTTTGCTTGAAATGATATGGCACCTTAAGGTCCTAAAGAAAAATTAATAATTATAATATTAATAGTTTGGCCGTTTTTTTTTCCTACTGGCATGAGGCCATGTTGCCCATCGATCCTTAGACCCTTTGGTTTTTAATCTTTTGCTTTGAAGTTTCTCTCTGTTCATACAGTCTGATTAGGCACCATGTAAGATGGTGACGCTAGCTACCAGCTATAGAAACCTAGCCCCTTGGTATATAAATATGAAGTAAAGGATGCAAAACTCATTCAACCTTTTTGTGTCAAATTGACTTTGGGCTGCTTCCCCTGTTTCTGGGCAACGATGGGTTTTATTTTAACTGTTATTAATTCTTCTATTTTTTTATAAAAAAAAGAAAAAAAATTACTGGCCCAAGTTTCTGTACCAACAAGTTGCTTGCTTTAGCTAACAACTTTACAAAACATTTTATCTGTTGAAAAATGAAAATGAAAGAGTCTCCAATCAAGATTGTAGTCCACCAAACTCCATGGGGAAAACGTTTTGCTGTTACATTTGTTGTGAGCCAATATAGATCAACTTCATATTTCTTTCCTTAGGTCAACTGTTCTTTGGTTACAGGAATAAATTCCTTCGGCATTGAACCTCTCATCTATGACCACGGTTGCTTCAGAAAGTATATACCTATGAACTGTTTACAGTCCATGAATCCTGAATATGTCAAAAACTGTCAGGGGTGTTACTGGTCAGTGTATACCAAATGGAACGGCATGAACATTCACCATCTGGATGTGAAGGAGGTTGTTTCACTTGTAATCTCTGCCCTCCATAAGACAGTTCCGTAATATGGCAGTCACTCTGGGATGACCTCCTCAAGAATTCACTCACCAACTTTGAGAATGAAGAAGAACTATCCGCAAGCAACTTAGCTGGGGAGTCATACTCTACAACGTTGCCTGTATTAAGCAGAATATCAACTCAAACTCAAAATACAATTAAAATGAAATTGGCACTAGTTCCTGTTCGTGTCAGCATTATGCTTATAAATCATAAAACTTGTATGGATTCTTTCAAATTTTCTAGCATACCTTCATCGAGGACTAGAACCAATTCATTGTCGATAACAGTGTTTATTCGATGAGCCACAGTAATTACAGTGCATTCCTTTGTCTCTTCTCTTATTGTTTCTTGAATTAAGTTGTCTGTTGCAGTATCAATAGAAGCAGTAGCCTCGTCCAACACCAGGATTCTTCTCTTCTTGAGGAGCACCCTGGCTAGGCAAACAAGCTGCCGCTGTCCAACGCTCCAATTTCCTCCATCTTCTGCAACTGCATTCCCCAAATTCCAAAAAGAAAAACCCATGCAATAAAAGATGAGTGACCTCCTGAGAGAGAGGGAAAATTAAACAAGGAGCTACTTTGCATCATTCAGTTGCTAGTTTCTGAACCTGGTGCATCAAGATGCCTCTGATCCTGTTTCACTATTTCCGCGAGATGACACTTTATGAGAACCTGAGGTATCAAGTTATGTTAGTGGAGAGAAAACAAAACAGAAAGTACAAAGAAAAAATACAGAGGAAGCTTCATATGATTTTTCCCAAAAATAGTGTTTTCTAGTTCTAACCTCCCAAATTTCTTGATCTGAATGCTGTTGCAAAGGATCTAGATTACTTCTCACGGTCTCTTGAAATAGTGTTGGGTCTTGTGGTATTATGGCCAACCTAGATCTTAGATCCTGCAAACCAAATTTGCATATATCGACTCCATCAATAAGGATCCGTCCTCTGGCAGGCTCCACCACCCTGAAGAGAGCTTGAATTAAAGTTGACTTTCCACTTCCTGTCCTGCCCACAACTCCAATTTTCGTCTTTCCTGGGAAGGTGCAGGTAATCCCTCTCAGAACCATTGGGAGAGAAGGACTATACTGAACGTGAAGATTTTCAAGCTGTATTCTTCCATGTGTTGGCCATTCAGGCTTTGGCCTACAATCTTCAATCACTAGAGGTGCTTCACTTGGTATCTTAGTAAATTGAAGAATTCTCTCAACTGATATCATTTTGTTCTCAACGTTACACATATTCCATATCACCCATGCTTGAAGCACATTTAGGCTCAAACCATACGTAGCCGCTAGTCCCGCCAAGCCTGAGATGGAACAACTAGTGCATCAGTTCGGAATTGAGATTTTATGGAGAGAGTTCAAGCAATATCATGATAAGTTTACTGTTCGCAAATAAAAGAAGACCTAGTGCATCATTGGGTTTTTAGAATGCATATAGGCCGGTAATACTGAAGAGTTTCAATATTGATGAGGCATAAAGATTCTCTTTCTTTCTTTGAGTTTATGTAGTTACTAATTGTTGCAACGACAGGAAAACTTACTGGGATCAACAGCTGACCTAGGGAGTCCCACCAAGATTATCAGAACAAGGAAGAACACCAGGTTGAAGAGGAAGTTGATCCGAATGCACAGCCATTCCATCGTGGCAGAATTGTAGAAAGCTACACGAGAATAGTCATCGACTAGGCTCAGAATTTTTGTCAAGAAGCGACCTTCCTGTTTGAAACAATGAATTGTTGCCGCACCATTGACCGACTCTGAAAAGTGATGGAGGATTGGAGCCTTACGAATGCCAACCATTCGGGCTAGTTCCCTCGCAGTGGTAATGTAATAAGC
Source organism: Morella rubra (assembly GCA_003952965.2). Lineage (NCBI taxonomy): Eukaryota > Viridiplantae > Streptophyta > Magnoliopsida > Fagales > Myricaceae > Morella > Morella rubra. Next base: position 32,104,410 of record CM025855.1, read on the forward strand.
CTGCAGAAAAGTTGAAATAAACACCAAATTTTTATGCATTGTGCATGCAGCATATGGTTTGTAGCATTATGTGTAGTGTGATGCTGCTGTGGCATTCTGTTCCCAAACATATAAGTTTAATCACAGTGAAGCTGTTAAAAGGCATAATAAAAATTTCAGCCTGGATTAGTTCTTGCCTGATAGCACACGGAGATGGCAAGAACGGCAAGGAAGAGGAGGAAGACTTGCCATGCCACGTGGGACATAAGGATGATGATACTTAACAGCTGAATAAGAGCAAATACCAATCCAGCTAATCTGTAGGGAATGTCTGTATCTACTGTGCTTTGATCCGTAGAAGACTGCAATGATTGAGAAGAAAAGGGAAAAGTTACTCCTGAGTGTTCATAATGGCTTCAAACGAAACAAAATATTCTGAACTTTTGAAATGAACAGAAAACAGACCCTACTAAGGATTCGACTTGAAGGCGTGGAGTCAAAAAAGGAAATAGGTGCTCGGAAAACAGATGTGTGCATTCCACAGAAGAGACGCTGAGCAGTCTCAACAGCAATAGTTGCCAGAAAAACTGCCCGTCCCAATATAAAGATTGAGCTTCCACCAGACATCAGAACAAATATCCCTATCAACTCCTTTCTGCCGACCCTGCCTTCTACTTCGGTTGCCCATGCAATCCAGTAATTGCTGCCCATCTGAAGTCCCTGAAAGAGAACTTGACAAAGAAGAATAACCGGAACTAGAGCTCCTTTATAAGCACAAGTGACAAAGGTTGAGTAAACACTCCATTTCACTCGACCAGTTTCTGTTTCTTCTTCTTGATTTCTCGGTACAAGTTTTCCATCGGCAACGGGCCCTTCATATTTTTCCTGTGCAACTTCTATCTGATTTTTTGGACAGGGTCGACAGGTTAAGGAACTATCATGTTGCTGCGAGTTAACTTGGTTCAGAGATTTCCTATGAGCAACCAGTTGTTTAGCAAGTTCACCATTTGGATCTGCAATAAGATCTTCGTACTTTCCTGACTGCACTACCATTCCATCTTTCATCACCTAGCAAAATATGCAAATTAAATACAAGATATAAGTGGGTTGTGAGAATAATGTTCTAGCGCTCTTAAGGTACATGGAGAGAAAGAATTACACCAACTTACCAGAACAAGGTCTGCAGCATCTAGAAATTCCATTTGGTGGGTGGCATAGATGACAGTTTTTTCTGACAATAATTGCATGAGACACTTCTGCACAAATATTCCAAGTTCTATCAAGATACATGCAAGGGTGCATGATTATCAAACATAAGTTGGACATGAAGGGAAAAAAAGTAACTCGCCTTGAACAAATAGGTTCCAGTATGTGCATCAACAGCACTGAAAGGGTCATCCAGGAAATAAACATCAGCATCACTATAGACAGCTCTGGCCAGTTGAATCCTCTGTTTCTGTCCTCCACTTAGGTTCATCCCCCTTTCTCCAACTACACTCAAATCTCCACCTAGCCACATCTTTATATCCTGGTTCAAAGCACAGGCTTCCAATACATCCGCATAGAAGGCTTTGTTCATTTCCTTGCCAAACAACACATTCTCCTTAACTGTACCGGTTTGGATCCAAGCACTCTGGGGCACGTAGGCTTTTGATCCGTAGATCTTTGTTCCTGCCCCAGAAATCCTCCGAATTTCGCCAAGTATGCTAGAGAGTAGGCTTGATTTTCCAGACCCAACAGGACCACAGACTGCAACCTTATAACCTTTCATGATATTCATCTTCTCCCTTATTTTAATTGTAGGCCTCTTTAATTTGTCCTCACCTGTTTCCCAGGCATATTCTCCTGTCTCAATTTCGATTGCAATATTGAACCCTTTTGAAGTCGGCTCGTGTATCAGCATCCTTTGATTTTCATCTTTGATGAAATCTTGGATACGATCAACTGAGACCTTTGTTTGAGCAATCATGGAAATGAGCTCTGGAAGGTTGTAGATTGGTTCTTGTAGAATTCGGAAAGTGGCTAAAGCTGAGAGGACTGTACCTGCGGTTAACGGTGTGTTCATTAAAATGCATACACCAAAAGTGACAACCGAAACAAATGTCGGAGAAGCCCAAAAGAGAAAGGCCACGGCTGAACAGGTATAGAGGTATCTTTTCAGCCAGCTTCTCTCAGTTTCCCTAAGATGGAGGAGCTTCTTCAAGAATGTGGGTTCCCAAGAATGCAGCTTCAAAACTCTCATGTTCTTCATAGTCTCTGAAGTCACTTTGATTCTTGTATCCTTAGCTTCCATGATTTTTGAGTGAAGTCTTTCTTGAATATTTGCCAAAGGCGTGTTGCATATCATCACCAAAACTGTGGCAAAAAGCGCAGCAAGGGACGGGGCAGCACCAAGATTCCTGTAAAGTATAAGCAGGGCCAGAATGACCTGGACTGGAAGCAACCAAATTCCGTGAATGTACCAGCAGAAGTCTCCTACTCTTTCGGCATCCACATTGATTAAATTGATGATTTTACCATTGCTTAAACCACCATACTGAATTGACAGGGATTTCTTGTAGATTAGTACCATTAGAGCTGCCCGTACTCGTATACCAATGCGCTGAGCACCGAAATACCATTGTCTTTGAGTCAGTGACTCCATTATCTTTGCCAAGAAGAAAAAGAATGCAAGAATCAGCCCATAGAGGTTGCTTGAATCATCATCCTTCCCCAACAAGAAATTCACAAAGTTTGTGATCAGGAAAGGACCCATATAGGACGCAATTGTGTTAACTCCTACCAAAAAGAAAATGAACAAAACGATGTAAAATCTGTGGAACAGAAACTAAATAAGATAGCAGAAAAAAGTGGTACCTGCAAAAGCTGCATTTATGACCAAGGGTTCCCGTATGGCAAGGGCTATGGCTTTTGGCACCGAAGAAGCTTTATATTTATGTTTCCTAAGCGATTCTTCCAACAACAAGGAAGCATTTTCTGCTGTTTCAGATGGAGGAACTGAGGGAATATCAGACAATTCAAGTTTCTGAATTCTTCCTCTCTTAAAAATCGGGTTTAGCCACTGGAAGGTAAGTTTGCTCCAAATTCCAGCACGGGTGAATGCAGCATCATCAAGAGAGGATCTTTCATTTTCCTTTCGTATTAAAGGTTCTGCTAAGTCATTCTGTTTCCTAGTGTTACAACTAGAAGGCAAAGCATTGAAACAAAGCAGTATCACCAAAGGAAAGGAAGCAGAATCAACTATGTTAGGCTCTGGCAAAGGATTTGGAAAGCCCATGGATTTGAAATGGATTATGAAATAGAAAGAGAGAGAAAGTGCGCCTAAGATGCAGGAAAAGACCCACCAGAGAATAAGGACTATCGGCCACCTTCTGTCTTCTCTAAGAGTTCTGTTCCTTGAAAGAACTGTAACTAAAGTTGCTAAAACCCAGGTGACGACTAAGAAGACAGATTTACGAGTAATAGTCCTACGATTCCAGTATTCATACAGACCAAAACCAAGGTAGAAACAGGAGATTATGACATTAGAAAGAACGGTGATAGTAGTAAAAGCTCTGTAGCGTCTCATTGGTGCGTGTTTCAAATTTATATCACCGCCATGATCTCCCGCTTGTCTCCGAACGTTTAGCAAAAGCCATGTCAGAAACGCAATGACAAATGCTACATTGACACTCTCCGCGGAGATATCCACGATGACTGACTCCATATTCCAAGAGAGCCCGAGGTAAGAAAACGAACACAAAACGATGAATTTTGCGAGGCGAAGAACTAAAAACAAAGAGAGAGGCTGCAACCAATAAGACCTGCACATGCAGCACCTCTACATCAATGCCATGCCTTGCTGAGAAAAGCAGAGACACCCCTATTCAGAAAGTAAGGATTGGAGAAACAACATAAGCGCAATTGAAATACAAAAACAAAAGACAAAAACTAGAAGAGGATGAAATGATTAAAACACAGAGTAGGGCCGGTTAATTGGAGAAAACCTGTAAAGATACGAGGGACGCACGTGGCTCTTTATGGGGGTGGTGACAAGGAGGTGCAAGCACTATAAGACATAGTGGGTCTGCAGGACTTTTAGAATTTCGGCCATGTTTGGATTGCTTTCAAAACCATTTCAAAAACTTCTCACAATTACATTTTTATCAATTTTAATATCTTTTCATCGATCCCAAAATTTTTTATAAATTTCAACAACTTTTAACACACTTTTTACCAATCCTAAGAGAATTTACACTACTTCCAAAAAAATATAAACACAAAAAACTGTTTTGAAATCTAAACCAAACATAGCGCTTCGAATTTTGAGAATTTTTAGGTGATGTTAAACTTTATTGATATGTGTGCAGAAGTTATTTTTAGTTGATGTTAAAAAATATGTTCGATTTTAGAATTCTAGAATTCAACAAAATCTTAGAATTAAAAAGAACCCAAACTTCCCCTAAGTCTCTGCGAATCTTAATTTTCTTGACGATTACTTGTTTATCCGAACTCAACCTGTCAATTCTTTTGCAGAGTAAGAATGTCATCATATGTCCTCATTCTGGCGTTATACATAACAACTCCTCATGTCTTTGGTTTGGTTTTTCAGAGAAAAATTACACGTGATACTGACACTGCTAAAATTTTAACACAATAAAATAATTATAATATAATCTCTTTCTTTCTATCAAATATTACTTTTTAATTATAATAAATATAAAAAAATTATTCAAATAATTTCTCTATTCACTTTTTCACCAATTTCAATACCTTATAATTTTAACTTTCTCAAATTTTAATTCTCAGACACAAACACAGACATACGTTGGATTCACATCTGCCATGCGTACCACAAGTATCAGCTTGGGCCTAACCTCACGTACTCGAAGCACACAGATAAATGAGGAATCAGAAGGCGAAAAAAAAGCAAAAAAAGGTTCGAAAATGAAAAACCGGCCCGTGATTCTGTGCCCTAATGGTACAAGCAGAATAAAAACAGAATATCCTTGGATTGATTTTGATTACATGGACGGAGAAAAGAAAAATCATGGCCGTTGGTGAGGCCAAGTGGCGAACATAGAGTGTTTAGAGCCAAGATTTGGTGCAGATTTCTCTAGGGGAGTGTGGCTAAGAAGCTAGTTGGCACAGTGGCACTGTCTAAATATCCATCATCAGATTAGGAACGTGGTGGGTTGGGGATGGGCGTGTGGAGGTAAAAGCTAATCAGCTGTAAAAGTGTGCATATCTTGTGGGAGAACTTATAAGGTGACCAAAAGAATAATGGGGGGAGCTCTAAAAATGGGAATTATTTCTAGAAAATCTTCGATATAAAGAAGGAAAAAAAGAAAAAGAAAAAAAAGAAAAGGGTCTGTACTTACAAGTGCTCTGGACATTTCTTTGTCAGAAATTTATGGATTTCAGAATCTGCTTTATATAGAATTATTTTTAAAATGAGTTTATATTCAGAGTAGAAGAAGAAAGGAATGATTAGAGGAAACATTTTTCTCTCTTTTTGCATCCCATTGCGCACTATCATGACCAATATAGTCTTGGGGCCTAATCTTTGGCAATTATTGTTGTTTAGATTCATGACAGAAATCCAACCCATTTTGCCTCTTCAATCATTGAATCCTCTTCCTTTTTTGTCCATAATTGATAGGAATCCTTACCCATTTTGCCTCCCTGCACTTTGGGAGAGCAAATTACCTTATTACTTATCCCAATTTCTTCTACTGTTCTATCAGATAAGTTTCAACTTTTTTGAGTCAGAGCATGGGATAATGGATAGAAAACTTTATAACATCCCTGAAAGCAAGCATCTCCACTATAATTATAATAAACAGCTTCTTTCTTTTGCATAAACAATATATATAATAAAATACATTTCTTCATGCAAAAAAATTAAGCAAGAACAAAATGTTATCTGCATTTTAATTAATAATTCATCTCAAACCCAAACGTTTATAATTAGAATTGGATCAATTACACGGTGCAATTCGAAAAAATACAAATATAATAGATGAACTATATACTATTTATATTGCCTGTTTAAATTTCGAACTGTAAAATAATATATTGTGTCTATCTCTTTCTAAATTATACAGTATAATTCGAGCAATAATTTGTAGAGAATTCTAATCCATATAAAACAATCTAACTCTGATTTGTTCTTAATATGCGGCAAATATAAATGTTAGAAAAACTGAGTCCGAATTTTTATACATAAGTACGCAGGAATCACTTGATTAATTAAGCAGACAATAATTGTGAAATTAGGTGTACCATCTTTTTTGTTTGTCTGCAGGCCCGATGGTTTTGGCGTTTCCTGGAGTGGGATTGTGGCCCCTTTTAGTCTTGAAAAAAATGGCAAGTGAACTTTTAGCATTGCTCTCTTTACCTGCATTTATGGACCCTAGTTCAGCCCCCCTTGCCTTTTACACAAATGATTTATTTATGAACAACAAATGGCATCGGACCTTGTAATTAGTTTTAACTTTTGGTTGAAGATTCTCTCTGCTCCTGATTAATTTATATCTTATCTAAAGAGAGTGAGGGAGTAAAAATATATTTATTTTTGAAGTTATATATACTTTTGATTTCTTATGAAACGATGTCACACGGCCTGTTAAAACCATTATCCAAAACAGCTTCCATGTCATGAGATAAGCACCATGTAAGATTAGTGACGAAGCTATGGAAACGTAGCAGCTAGATATTAATATGAAGTAAAGGAGATCTATATTTTTTAAAAAATTATTCTACTTTTAAAAGTTGGGCATGCGGCCATGTTCCACAACTTTTTTAACATTTCAAAGCCTTTTCCTACTCAAATCTTTTTGTCCAGATTCTTTAGCTGTGTTGAAAAGTTGGTGTACAAGGAGGAATTATTAGGAGGAACGTTTCTCTAATCTTTTTGCTTTCTCTTGGGCACTATCATGAACAGTCTTGTGGGTGTCATACACCGTGCCTATTGAAATTGATTAGTCATGTCAGTACAGCATATTAGTATAGATAGTGTTTGAGTGTTAAAATTTTAAGGTGTTTGAATTGGTGGAAAAAAAAGAAATAGATAATTTAAATAAATTTTTTATATTTATTTATAATGAAATGAATGATTTGATAAAAGAGAATTTTTAGAGTTATTTTATCAGGATAATAATTTTGGGTTCTAATCGAATCGTTTGCACTTTTATTTGGTTCTAATCTTTGGTAACATGATTTTCTATACTTTGGCAAAAATCAGTCCTTTTTGCGTCTGCAGCTATTGAATCAGGTCAGTATTTTTTATCATTTTTTGCATGAATTATAACATGTAATTGAAAAGAGAGATAGACATAATAAAAAGACTCTATAATAGACTCATAATGTCCTAAACTTTATTCGGATAACATTAAATAATATAGTATCTATTTATTATATTCATTTCTTTCTAAATTGTGACATAAAACTACCGAAAGATACTAATTTCATTCAATCTTCAACCATTTTGGCTTCTTGCGCTTGAACAAAAGCCATTCGCCATCGTCCCATCAACAGAAGTCAATGATTGATCCCATTTCTTGTACTCTGCTACATAACTTTTGCTGCGAACTTATGTCGGTCTGACCATAGATAAGTTCCAATTTTTTCAAGGGATTGGACGAACAAATGATCCATTATTATAAAGCTATAGAGTTTCCTCTCCCTTCCGGTGGTTCCTTGGTTTTGGCGTTTTCTGTGGTGCCCCAGTGGCCCTATATTGGAGTTCAGCCTACCCAACAATGCCTCTACACAAAATGGTTTATTTATCAAGTTATATATAATATTTGGTAACAAAATTTTAGGAGTCGGTAAAAAGTTAAAGAAAACGGATGAAAAAGTCGGTAAAAAAGTGAAAAAAATTAGTAAAAAGATAAAATTTTGTAAAAAAGTGAAAAGAGAGAAAAAATTATATTGATGATAAAATTTTAGAGGTTAAAATTTTAGTTAATCAAACGCCATGTAAATTTGTTGGTGGAAGATTCTAGGGGCTCCTGATTATTTATCTAAAATAAAAAATAAAAAAAGTGAGCGAATAAAGATGAGATATATATTACTTTTTATAATTTGTTATTTTTTAATTTCTTATGAAACAATATAAGTCACATGGCATATATAAAACAAAATCATTATCTGAAGGGACAGGTTTGTAAGTTGGCATGCGGCCAAGTTGCCAATTTTTAAAATTTTACGACTTTTGTTCTTCTCATTAAAGTTTTTGTCCAGAAGGTATTATTGGATCAAACGATGTGTAAAGAATACAAACCAAGGTCCGAGGAAATGGACAAACTAAACTGTGGGTGATTGTAATTTACACATAGTGTCTTGGGATTACAAATTTAACATTAACAAAAACAAAACAAAAAAGAGACGAGATTTTAAGATGCTGTTTCACTTTGGATGGTGCAAGTAACACTTAAAGAAATAGAGCAGATTTTTTGGAGTGGCAGTTTGGGGAAGTTTCTTCGAAGACTCGTGGAGTAGGTTATTTTTGAGAGTGATTCTTTTATTTTTATTACTGGTTTAAGGGATTCAACTATTTTAGTTGCCGAAGACTCGTGGAGTAGGTCATTGTTGAAATCATCAGTGAGATGACTATTAGTAAACTGTCCATGAACTTTGCTAAAATTTCACACCAAACGAACCGAAAGCACATTACTTAACTAAGCCAAATGCGGATAGAGCTTTCCTCTCAAGTTTTAACTTTACATTTTGGCAAGAATATTAGTACATGTCCGTTTGTAAAATTATTTTAAAATATAATATATTTAATAAATTTTATAAAATGAGCATTCAAAATCTTAAAAAAATTCGACACAAACATCAATATATTCTAGATAAACTTTAATTTTTTACACAAATTTTAATATATTTTTTTAAAAAATATATATAATAAAATCTTTTTTATCTATATTTTTTTTTATCTAATTTAATAATTATTTATTAACAATTAATCAAATTAATTTTATATTTATTTTATAAATTTTAATAAAAATTAAATATCTTTTAAATTTTTTTATAATCTTTATATAAAAACTTATAAAATTTCGATTTACGAAGATATTTACAATTCTATAAAAAAATTTAAAAGTTTTATAAATTTTTTTTTTTATAAAAACCAACATCTCTAGTGCCGAGTTCTTATCCTATTTTTTAAAAAACAAATTTTTTTTTTTTTTGAACTTCGGTGTCAGTCAGATGCTTCATTTAGGACACAGAGACACTTGGCCAAAAATAAAGATTGCTGACTATAAACAGACCAATGAGATGAACCCAAAATGTATACAGAAATGTTGAAACCAATGGGCACATGATGGTGTCTGACATCTCTGAGGCGATGAAAAAGAAATAACTTTGATAAGTGGCCTCAAAGCTTCTTTTCTGAGGTGGAGAGGACCACGCACCTGCCTCACCCGTCTCCTCACACTTACCAAGCACCAACCTTTCGAGACTCGCGAGTCGCGCCAATTTAGAATTTGTTTATTTCACTGAAAATTTTTATACTTTCAAATTTTAAAGAAAAGAACATCATCTTTGTATCGGAAAATTCATTGTCCTAAAATTAAGGTGTTTTTTTATTTTTTTGCTTGAAAAGACTTGAGAAGACAACGCGAAAGAGATGTCCACTTTGAATCCCGTGTAACAATTTTCTTTTGATATCGCCAAGGAACAGCGCCCTAGAGCATTCATTATATCGTGGGTCTCTCTTGAAAGAATGGAATCCAAATAATGGGGCATGATACCCAAGCTTTTTATGAGGATGATTTATTTATTTTTCCCAACCACAAAAAATTTAAAAAAAAAACAAAAACGATAAAGACGACTGATTTGCTCCGAGGTTCCCATTTCTTTGGAGTGCTCGAATAAAGAAATTCATGAGGCAGACAAGATGTCACGTGTCCCTTTGATCAAAGGTTCATGAAAACCTGATTATTGTTGATTGTGTGGACGAAAAAGAAGAAGAAAATATTAGTGCAGGGCATTAGATTTAAAAGGGATTACTATTTCGCAACTTGTAGCAGAAGAGGGTCTGTTGCCAGCATGCTTTGGTTCTTTGGGCCCGACCCATATCCTTTTGGGCCAAAGTGTGGAATTTGAAGTGGGCTGTATTACTGTTTCATGCGCCGATCCAAACCCAACCCAACGGAGATAATTAACCACTGTTTCTTTGAGGTCAGGCAACAACAACGTCGACTCGGTAAGCAGGCTTCGGCTCATTCGGCATTGTGGCCCAATCAAACACGCTATTGAGCCCAGTTCTACTCTTTTGGGCCCGAGAAAGAAGGCCCAAGTAACCATGAATGAGAAGGTTGACTTGTCCTAAGCCCAGTTCTAACTCTTTCTTACCAACAAAAAAAAAAAAGTTTCTCTAGGTAAAATCATTTTTATAGTCTTCATTAAACACTGAAGGGATGCGTATTACTACTGCATGAGACAACTTTCCAGCCAGAGTTTTTTAGATTAAAGTAGGTATTTTTTAGATAAATAATACCTTAATTTATGATCGTATTCTTTTTTTTATTAGAAATTAATTATTAAAACTAAATTCTTTCAAATAAATAACAAAAGAATTAAATCTCGGACTCCTAGCTAGATATAAATCCATTCTAAAATTGTCAACAAATAAAATAAAAAAAATATACAAATTCTAATCTGAAAGACAACTTCTGGAGGCTTTTTCTGAGGGACGGTGCTCAACTGCCACGTAATCCTACAGGCGGCTTTTCTTACCATACCCAAGAGTGAAGAGGCCACGTGTGGTGGTGTGGGCATATCCAATCCAAAGCAAAACACATATTAAGAGAAAGCCGGCCCCACTTTCTTACCGTTAAAGGCGCAATTAAAACTTTACCGTTGCCCTCGAGACTGAACCCAAAAACATAACTAGCCGTTGCGCCGATTTTTCCTTCCTTCCTCCTCAAAACCTAATGTACGTTTCTTCAGTCTCTTCTTTATCCCACAAGTGTATCCCTAATCTTTTGCAATCTTTTCTAACTCACACTTTCAGAGAAGACTCAACTGATTTTTGACAGTTCTAAACAAAGCCCTCCGATTTGATCTAAGAATTTGTAAAACTCTCACCCATTTTTTGTGAATCGAACACAACACCCGTCCTCGTTATCCTACAGATAGGACTTCTCCCTTTACCTCCAGTCTGAAAACCGAATTCCGTAAGCTGTACGATTTTTGTTTATAGATCTTGAGAAGGTGCTTATGGCTTCAAGAACAGTCGCGAAAGATATTATCACCCTTCGTGGTTCAGCGGCAATCGTCAGCGAGTTTTTTGGTATGTTGCTGTACCTGACTGACCAGTTAGACGCCCGCTCCCTCCTCTTTTCTTTTCCTTTTAATTTTAGTTCAAATTTTTGTTTGTTGGGGTTTGGCGGTTTTCTAGAAATCTCGGCTGATCTTTGTATTTTGCAATCTTTTTTCAGGGTATGCTGCAAATAGGTAACAAGATTGGATCTTAGTTTTTCTCTTTCTTTCTTTTTCTTTTTGGCCTTTTCAATCTTTTGAAAGGCACGTAGATGTTTTCCAAATTAATATTGATCGAAAATTGTTTAGTATTCTCTACAACCGCGGAGTCTATGCGGAAGAAAGTTTTGGGAAGGTGAAAAAGTATGGGCTCCCAATGTTACTTACTCAGGATGAGGGTGTCAAATCCTTCATTGCCAACTTAACCGCTCAGCTTTCTGGTAAGTTCTGCTATTTAGGCTAAGCATTTTGTTGTTCTGTTTGGATTCTTGGAAAATGAACGAAGAGGGGAACAAAAGAATGGGTACATATTACCCGACCGGCGACCTGCAACTGTTTCAGGGCTATACTGAAAAAAATTAGAGAATTCATTGGAGTGGAATCTGTATGTTGGTTTTATATGTTCTGCATTATCTGGACTACTGAGTCCCACGCAAAAACTCAACACCAAAAAGAAGAAGTGAATTTCCTAGAATCAAGACACGAGAATGTAAAATTTCATGATCTACGTAACAAATATTTGTAGTTTGTTTCTCTTCCAATATGTGAGCATCCATACTGAGGATTTTGAACTGTGGATGACTGAAGTTTTGGTTTTCTTATAAAGAATGGCTGGAAGCAGGGCAGTTACAGAGGATTGTTCTTGTAATAATGAGTAAGGCGACGAATGAGGTCCTAGAAAGGTGGAACTTTAGCATTGAAACGGATAGCGAGGTTGTTGAGCAGAGGTAATTTAACCAAAGCTTGATGTTGAGTTCTTGGTATGCCTTATAAAGAATTCACTGATTGTTTCTGGTCATTATATGTTAGATTCCATTGTTTCTATTTGTTGTGGTTTCAGCGTCTCAAGGGAGAAAAGTGATAAAGAAATCATGAGAGAGATACAAGCCATCATGCGACAGATTGCTTCGAGCATTACCTACCTGCCATGCCTCGACGAACCCTGTAAAATACCTATACAATAAGCCCATACACTCTCCATTATGCTCGATGATTATGATACTTAAAATCCCTTTGTTTGCCTACTTTTGTTGTAGGTGTCTTTGATGTGTTGGCATACACTGATAAAGAAGTTGCTGTCCCATTCACCTGGATTGAGAGTGACCCCAAACTTATAGCCAATCCTCAAATGGTCAAATTGCATTCTTTTGATACAAAGGTGAGAGTCATCCATGGAAGTTTCCATCTGATCAAGATTATATTCCCTGGTTGACTATTGGTAGTGACACGTCTTCTGGGTTATGCAGATTCACAAGGTTGACACTTTGGTTTCGTACAAGAATGATGAGTGGGACGAGCAGTAGGGGGAGCGAGCTGTGATTCTGTTGACGTCTAGTTGTTCTTTCTTGCTTGAGTGGATGTGAATCTTTTATTCACATTTCCTAGAACTGCCATTCGTGTGGCTGTAATCGCGAAGTAGAGAGCACCATGCCTGTCTTGCTTCCTTCTGGCTAGCTCGTTACATCATCGACGGAAAAAAGCACATCCACTTGGGATTCCATTTAATCGTTTTGTTGTGGAGCTTGAGCTGTGTTTGTTATGAGATCAAATCACGATTAGAGTTCGTGAAAATTGGCTTCACTTCACTTACTTTCATAGTCACAACAAAAACACCACTAATATAAACCGAAGTGCTGAGTAGAAACGTGAACAAAATGACTCGATTTGATTCGAATTGTTACAGATGCGTTTCAATCCAAACATGACAAACCCGAGCCATCTAGGTGTCCAAAACCTTGCGAAGATGGCCGTAGCAACGGACCCGTCTATTGTAGCAATGTACCGGTCTAACCATTCACTTCCCTTTTTTAGTTTCTTACAACTGAAGAACTTGGAATTACCCTGCTGTTATTGAAAATACGTATTTACAGAAATGAGATGTCCGAGCTACTATACTCTCTGCAATGGGCTTTCCCATGTCCTACCATAAAACATGATAGAGCATATACACAACTGAGCGACATAGTTCCTGATCAGTGTGGCGTGGCGCTTGTATCAAGAAGCACAATTTCAAAAGTCCCTCCACTGCGTTTAAGCAAATAAAGTGGGGAACAGCATTCAGAGTTAAAAGTTATACACAACTGAGCATTGCATCAGTATGGAAACAGACTAATGATGTCCCTCCAAGGTGATGTTGATCAACCTGCCTTCAACTCATGCCGCGGTATATTGCACCAGGTCGAAGATCATCCATATTCTCAATTGTTCTATACCCGTCAAACTCCCTAAGACATGACCAGCCCCTCTGGGATAGAAAGTTACGATAATCCTCTTCGGTGTAAAAGATCTTCTCTTCAGTATGCACTGGTATGTGATCGGACTCGTCATAAAGACACACTTTTATGGCCAATCCTGCAATTAGGAGTTCAACATTGCTGCTTAGCCCCAGGCAGAAAAAATTTCATATAAGCACTACGCTTTTCAAAAAGTGAAACAAAGACAAACTGTGATAATTACTCCCATCAATTAAAGCTGCTTAGTCAGCTTTTTCTTAGAGCAATATTCAAAATCATATGGTATTTTGGTGAAAACCAGATACGGATCATCGTACCTTCATCAATATGAAGCATGTAATTCCCCAAAGGCATATCCCGGTCGAGACTTCGGACTATCTGGTCCTCATCCTCCAACCAAAATGCCCGTTTAGTTCTTAACCCAAAAGCACATCTAATTGCCTCCTTGATGGCATCTGCAGTGCCATCGATACCAATCCTCCTAGTGTAGTCCCCCCACTTGACTAATATGACCCTTCCACAATACGACTGACTCTCCCCACCTGTCAGATAAGTTAATAGAGAACAACAAGAGTTAACGTAAAGAAACTACTAGATTCTTATTTGAGGCACAGAATCTCCCGAGTATTCTCACTCACTTGGTCTTGTCAAACACAAGGCATTTGTCCCCAGACACCAAGTCTAAGTGAACAAAATAGTAATCATCCATGGAGCAAGGTTTAAAATAAGTTACAAATAAAGATGTCTATTAAGCAAATTTCACACCGAAGACAATTTGACAACAAAATTACCATTTCCTGGGGTCTCTCTCCAATTCCAAGGAGGAACTCCACTTGCTGCAACTGCATCAGCTGTAGTAATGGCAAGAGGATGTCCATCATGATCCAAACGTCTCTCAAGATTAAGTGTTGGCCTGCCAGTAGCTGCACGTGTGCAATTGATTTGATTCAAATTCTGCCCGTCTCAGCTTGTATGATCAACACACAATATACATGGGGGAGTTATCAAGACAATAAGTAAAACTCTGGAAAAGTCAGTAGTGTCCTCTCTTTGGACCTTAATGGACTGTTTTCCAGGCACAACTGGGAGAAAATTCCGACCTAGATGATTTTTTATGGTAGTGGCTGTACCACATTCCATCTATCATGATAGTTTGAAATCAATTCAACCATGTGGACAAGCATGTCTATGCAACATTAAGATGTTCAATTCTTTCTCTACTCTTTTCTGCACAACTCAACAGGCAATAAATGAAAATCCAACAGAAGAGATCCTACCCTAGGCACAAACCACCAAAGCAAAAGCATCAAAACAAAAATAAATCAAAGAAAAAAAAAACATAGAATTATTTCAGATGGTTATAATCAAATTTGTGCATACCTTCCACAGGTCCAAAAGAAATGCCAGCATCCTCAAGACCTGTATGAGCACAAAATGAGTTAAATAGTTTCATCTTGTCCGCATCAAACTTGTAATGATAGAAGCATGTCATATCACACAATCAAAATATTATATGCTGCCTATCACATTACTTCTCTGCATCCCGAGATGGAGGGGAGTTGCAAATGCGACATATTTTAATGAAATCAATTACTACAAGATTCTTCCTGTGATGCCCTTAGGTGGACCAGAAGTACAGTACAAACTTGAAAACATGTGGGTTCAAATTTAACGGTATTACAGATAGTGAAATGAATAACTACTTCAGCTTTAGAATGTCCCAATATACACACAATGCTCCTAATAAGGAGAAGAATTGATGACGGTACCATTGCATGACTAGACAAGAAACATCCTCTAAGACGAAGAAAAACCAAGCAAGAAGCCTTATTTTCTTTGTCAAATGTACAAGGGTCCATGGCAGTTAATCAGGCCCAATAGCATGGGTTTTATTTCAGCGATAGGTTACTCAGAAACTCCCCGTTCGTCGGGTTTGGTTCAGTTCAATAAAGAGTTTTGTGTACTAGCCACTAGGTATTTAGGACCTTTCAACACTAAGCTTTTCAATACTGTAACCCACCAAATTTTTTTTTTTTTTTTTATGAGACTGTAACCCCCAAATAAACCCTTGAAATAACCTCGAAAATATCAAATTGTGATGCCACCAGAAACATTCCTGCAAACATGTAAGAAAACTAGTCCTTTATACAGACGTATAGGGGTTCAAGGACCAAAAAAAGCTAAGCAAGCAAATCAAGTAATCTAGGACAGACTCTCCAAAAACATGCTGCAGAGATTGGTTTTGAATATTCTATTGGTTAGCAATCTCCCATCTATAGAGCAGGGAGGGTGTGAGAACAGCAGAGCACACCATACAAGCAGAGGGAATATAAAGAAAGTGTAACGGCATCAGTAGAACGACTTAGCAATTGAACTGAAGAGTAAAATGAAGGGGTTTAGACATCCCAAACACAAAAACGACGGCTACACATTATGTATCAGCCATTATGAAAATTTTCCAACCTGGACACTCTTTATCAGCTACCCTAATGTTAGACTGTACTTCCGACCCCGACAGTCAGAATTTTCTGTTTCCGGCATCTGACCTGACAATATTCAGGAGACAAACTTTGCTAGCTTTTAAGCTGGCTTCCTTTGATGCCGACTGCTTTGTCAATAAGGCACCATGGAATCTGCATCTAAAGTTAGCAACTTCCTTGCTTGAGCAACCTTTTGCTTCCTCTTTCTAACTCTAGTTATCTAGTTACCTGACCTTCTTCTCGAAGACAAGACTATCAGAACCGGTTGCCTGAAGCTCTAGTTGGGCTGATGAAAAGAGGAAGCTGGAAATAATGTGGTTATCATTTTCTCCTTGACACCCGCCTGGCCCTCTCTCCCATTCAGAAGTTTGTAGAAAGGCTCACGTTTTGTGCCTTGCTTCACTCATGTTTTTCTGGCTCTCTATAAAGCAAAACCCCTAGGTTGTGCAACTTTCCATTCTTCCTAAGCTGTCTTGCTGTAACTGAAATACCTTTCTGTATCCGGCTTCGCCACTGATGCCTCTGGGACAAGCGTCAATTACGCCTGGACAGTGACACGACCTGAAGACCAGGCCGGCAGTGGCAGACTGAAAGCCAGAGAACATGGGAAAATAGCCAGAGAAATATAAATTTTGATAGGAGTGGTTGACAGTATGATCATGATAATTGAAGTGAATACACATGGCTAACAGCATACCATTGAGGGAAGAGAGATAAATCTTCTGCAGGTAACGTGGCTGTGATAGGAATCAAGAGGGTCTTACATCTTTCGACGTATGTTTTCCCATCCTCTGATGATTTCTATGACAGCTGAAAAAGCTTTAAAAGAAATAAAAAGGAAGTTTTCAATCATTAGAGGTATTACAAAATGACAAACAGTATACCTTTTCTACACCTGGAACCATGCATTAACAAAAGAAGCTAACAATGTATTAAATAACGTCAAGCATGGATTTAAATGTGGCTGTGCATCACTAAAGGAAATAAATGGCTGAGCTATATCTTTCTTATGAACTCCAGCTGTACAATTGTACTGACAAGAGGAATCTAACACAGAAAACAATCCTCCTATGAGAATCATTATCTGCCAGAAGCAGAAGAGTCAAAGATTTTCCAAGTAGGAGCTAGAGAAAATTCTCAGTAAGCCATATGTTGATACACTCACTATAACTTTTAATGGCTGGACACTTGAACCCCTTGAGTCTCAAGACAAGCTGTTTCAGCGTGCAAGCTACAACTGCCCTAAAAAAGAGAAAAAGGTTTTCAATACATAATACCCATAAACAGATACAAAGATCCATTTCTGTGCATGTGATATCCATCTAACACACATTTCAAATATATGTATTATTTTCCCAATATATAAACAAATCTTGGGTGGAAATCATATTTCTGTTGACCCTTATTTCAACTTTAGACCTGGAATGCATTGGAAGAATGAAAAAAAAACCTTCCGACACTCGAGCTAATGATTGCAAATTGACTATCAGGTTGGGACTGATGGTTGGACCGGAACAGCAGTAGATGTGAACAGCCTGCCTGCCTAACGTCCATAGATGCTTACTAGTTTACCTATATGATATGTAGTTATAGATGCTCTCTCTTGTCAGGAACATATGACATTCAAAAACGATCAAGACAACTAGATGTTCATTACCCAAAACAACTATTTTGCAAGGAGAAGCATCTACACGACATGGATGTTAACATCCAAAAAAAGAGAATTTTGTTACCATATTGGCTGTTACTAGGAAAAAGAAAAAGAAAAAGAAAAAAAGGCTAACCATACATTAACAGGGGTAAGAATGGATTCAGATGCCGCTGTGCATTGCTCAAAGGAAACAAATAACTGAGACCTCTTCCTTACGAGCTTTACTTGCAAAATTGTGTTTACAATAGGATTGTATTGCAAATAGCAATCTCCCACAAGAATCACATAAATTGGATGAGGAAGAATTGAAGATAAGATTTACTGAGTTGAAGCATAGAGACGATTTTGAGCAAGGCATGTGTTCGTACTCTGTTTGCTGCAACCTCTAACAACTGAATGCCTGAACCCCTTCTGCCCCAATAAAAGCTATTCAGAATGAAAGCTATAGCTTCCCTAAAGGTAAAATTCCAAATACATCTATATTTAAGCATAGGTATATATATTATATACACACACATATACAAGGTCGACGGAGTTCAGTTTTCCATCCAACATGCATCGGAGGAGAAGGAAAACTTCCACCAACCAAGCTGACACAGGTTGGAATCTGACTTCCCGGTCAGGTCTGAAAGTGCATTTCAGATTGGATCCGAATAACAAGATAGGTGAGCAGCCCCACCTGCCGTCCATATATGCATTCTCATTAACCTATATGATGTGCACAGGAATGTATGAGATTTAGAAACAGTCAACATGGTAATGTGTGTCATCCCATCAATGGTATTTTACCATAGATAATCAGAATGCCAAGTAAGGAGCTTAGATTGAAAGAAAACCAACCTACAGAACAATGATAATGTACTAGTCCTTAATTACCCAAAACAACTATTTTGCACGGAGAAGCATCTATACACATGAATCAGTTAAAAAGAGATGTCGGTAACATATCGGCTGTTACTGAAGAAAGCTCCATAATTGTCCTCCTACTTCTAACTCTTGAAAACCGAGCAGAGAAAATTGTCACAATCATCAAAAAGAAGGAAACTGAAAGGACAGAAAAACGGTCATCACAAACACGTAGAATCCCATCTATCGACTATCCAAACCAGGCAATTGGGCATACAGAATGCACTAGAACTAGAAAACCTAATGATCATTATTGCAATTGAATGTCAGATTTTTGGGGAAAATAACGTAAAGGGCATGGGAAATCAAGACACCAGGGAAAATAAATGAATGCTAGTTTGTATTCCACTTCTTGACATGCCTATGACATAACAGACAAGTCCCCATGTACTGGTTGATAAGATACCCTGGCTGTAGGTACGCACACATTTCCCATTCTTCCCAAAAAAAAGGAAGGTTGAAACAAACGTCAAGTCTATACCTTTATCCGAGAATTGCATGTAGGCATCAACTTTAGGCGGCGTAGGGCTCTTGTACTGCGTGTTCTTGCTCCTCTCCCTCAAAATCTCCTCAATCTCCTTGTAATACGACATCTTGGCCGACCCACTCCCCCTATCCTGGTGCTTAGCCTTCTTGAACTCCTTAAGCAAGTTCCTCCACTTGTCGGTGCACATCGTCGGCGACCGATCGAACCCCTTTTCCCTCATCTTGGACGAAATCTGCTCCCAAAGATGCTTGTTCGACTTCGAGGTATTAAACAACCCGTCCATGTCCCGGCGCAGACCAATTAAGCTGCGCGTTTCATCCTGGACCCAAGTCTCGGCGCGCTTCTTGGGGGCCTTGACCTCGACCTCTACCTCGTGGTCCTCGTCGCCGCCGCTGCTATCGCCTAGGATCATCTGCTGGTGGTGGGGGTGGGGGTGAGGCTGGTGGTGGTGAGGTGGAATGTCGCCATTGGAGACGACCTCGATCATCATATCGCGGGCTCCTTCCTCTTTGTAGAAATCGATGGGACGGGGCTTCTCGGACAAGTACATGGTGGCCCGGAATCTTCCAGGAACCAGGTGTTTGTATTTTTGCCTGCGAGGAAGGGAGAAGGTATGTTTAGAGAGAGATGGGGTTGAAGAAGGTCGAGATTATTTTGATGAGTAGGAGGGGGAGTAAGAGTGAGTTCTGCATTTATGGGTGTTCCTGGTTTTGAGTTTGTTTGGATTGCTTTAGACGGAATCTTCGGGGCGTGTTTTAGCAAGGGTGTCGAATGTGCGTCTCCGTGACGGGGGACTCGAGAGAGAGAGAGAGAGGGAGCAAGAAAGACTGGAGAAAGAGAGAGGCAGGAGTGCGTGTCTGCGTGAAGGAAAAGCTCTGTGAGTGAAAAGCGGACATCGGCCCTGTACTTGAAACGGCCTCGGGCCGTCTCTTTCTGGCTTTCGGATTCTATCCAGAAATTTGTGTACTCAACCTCTACCTCCATAGAGACCATGCCATCCCATCATCCCTCTATTTCTGTGAGAAGTCAAGACTCAGAAAAAGAAACGGATTATTGCTCAAAATTTTGCGAGGTCTTTAATTGCCCTAAACGGAAAGTTGTACAGGAGCTAGACCAGAGAATTGTGTCACCTGCGGCTGCCATATTTTCCATGTCCTATCAAGACGTCGGTGAGATTATTTCCTTGAATCGACTTTAATTTTTTTAAAAAAATATAATTTTTTTAATTAATTTATTATTCAAATTATACGTGATCTGGAGGTAGATATAAAAAATAGTTTATTATTTAATAGCGTCTATATAAAATTTCAAAATATCTTGAATTTTATATTAAATTTATCTATTATATTTTTTTTTTCAAATTTTACTTTATAATTTGATTAAAATTTATAGAGAATAAATTTTTTATTATGTGCATTTATTCTATATGCGTATAATTTTCCAATAGTGGATTAGTTTATAAGGGATAGGCTATCTCATCGACTTAACATATATAGTTTTTTTTAATTATTTAAAAAAATAAGATATTATTTATTTATTTGTTTAAGTATATTAATACTCAAAATTTTTACCATTTTATAACAACTCTCCAAAATTCTCTTTCATTAAAATCATCACTTTTCATTTAAATAAATATAAAAAATTAATTACAATCATCTCGGCTCGCTTTTTCACAATTTTAATATTCAAAATTTCCACCGACCAAAATTTTAACGTCCGAAAACCACCTAAAGTTCGGCTCACCCGCTCATCTTTCAGATGTTTGAGCGACGACGGCGTTTTGCATGAATGTCCAAAACGTTGGGTCTCTACCACGAATCGATAGGATCTGTCTCTCACAGTGCCATCCTGGACGACCCTTGAACTGAAGCAAAACCCTTATTCCATTGCCTCCGTAGATGCACACTCAGTTGCCAAACATGAGCTTTCAGTACTGTGATTCCATTATTTGCCTTGTTTCATGATTTTGGTCCCGAACAAGCAAACGTTAAGCAATGAAGCTCGTTCAACTTTCTTCCTCTCAAGCTAGAGCTTCCCGTTTTCGGGTTCACAGTGGAGGACCCTCTTGCATTTTGAGACCGCCGTCTGCGTTTTCGTTCCCTAAAGTGGTCTACTTGAAATCTAGATCTCTTTCAGGTATTAAATCAACACACCTACCTTCATGTTCTTTCCCTCGCGCATTGAGTAATTGGGCTTATCGGGGTGAAGGGTTGGTTTTTGGCTTTCATGCTTCACTGGGTTTTCCTTACTGTTGTTCATTTTGCTATTGTTATGTGTTAGCCTACGTTTCACATGTAGTGTTTTCTCAGCGAATGAATTGAATTGATTTCGTTGTCTTCTGCCTATGGTGTTTCGTTCGAATGTTCGAGGATTATGGATTGTTTCCTCAGCCCATTTCCAAAAGATTTTTTTTTTCTACATTTTCTTCAAAATTTGGTTGCTCGAGGAGTCCAGGAAATTTTTCACTGTTCAAGTTTAGTAGATGATTAGCGTATCAAGTTACACGAAAAAAATTCATGATTTAAAATAGGTACGCTTAGTTGAAATCAGATAATCAATTTTCTTCTCTGCCATTGCCAAGATATAATTTGATGGATACAACTTCTATGATAGGCTCATCCTGTTGGAAGTATATTATGCGATGTCTAATGTCTTCACTTAGTAGCCGGCTTATTGGGTTTATTGAGATAATGATGGCATCATCTCCATGCCTCATTTTATGCTTTCAGTCACTAAATGATGAGATGGTGAAGGAAAAAGAAAATAAAGCTTTTTCTTGGATACAATATCTCTCAATATGGATGAAACCTAGACCACTTAATCAGCAAGAACACTATTGCTTTTAGGAGAGGGGAGGGTTGAAATTCATTGATACATCCTGTTGATCACATTGAGATTCTTTATTAGTACGTTAGCAGTCCATCCAATGGTACTTGCAGCCTTAGTCCTTTGGCATTTGTTTCAGATGAAATTCTCATTTCAATGATAGTATTTCATTTCTGTATATCGCTTTCAGTTGTATCCTTCTTGGAAAATTTTCTGTTGAATGTTTTGTGGAAACCTTAAAACTGAACTTTCGAGCAGTATGTGGCTTTTGCAGGATCCTTCCACGAAATGAACACCCTATCAACTGCGTGGTTATCTCGGCAATAAGCAATGCCTGCATGACTAGATTCTGTGGCACTTGCCATAAAGCAGTTGCATCACTGTCTCGTAGTAAAATCCATCGAATTGGAACTCTGAGTACCATTTCCATACGCACCTCAACAGCAATCTCTCCAGTTCCTCCTCTAATTGTCCGCCCCCCTTCATCTATTGTGTTGGTTGCCAATGTTACACCACCTTATGCTCCCCAACGTTCAGAGGAATGGTTTGCCCTTCGTAGGGACAAGCTGACCACAAGCACTTTCAGCACTGCCTTGGGATTTTGGAAAGGAAACCGTCGCTTTGAGCTATGGCATGAGAAGGTATTTGAATCAGAAACAGAAACTTTGGAAACTTCCAAAAAGTGTGCCATGGAGTGGGGTGTGCTCAATGAAGCGTGGCTATAGACCGGTATAAAAGCATTACAGGTCGTGAGGTGAGCTCATTAGGGTTTGCAACCCATATGGAGGAACGATTTCATTGGCTAGGTGCTTCCCCTGACGGTCTCTCGGTTGCTTTCCAGAAGGTGGGATCCTGGAAGTGAAGTGCCCATATAATAAGGGGAAGCCCGAGATGGGTCTGCCCTGGTCAACTATGCCATTCTACTACATGCCTCAGGTGCAAGGTCAGATGGAAATAATGGACAGAGAATGGGTTGATTTATATTGCTGGACACCAAACGGGAGCTCTATATTCCGTGTTAGTAGGGAGCGTGGTTATTGGGAGTTGATACATCGTATTTTGCGAGAATTTTGGTGGGAAAATGTTGTTCCTGCCAGGGAGGCAGTGTTAATGGGAATTGAAAAAGAGGCCATGACATATAAGCCTGCATCTACCCACAAACAGACAGGACTTGCAATAGTTAAGAGCATAAAGTTAGCTGGTGAAGCAAAGTTGTTGTGCAAGGAGATCGCCGGTCATGTGGAATTCTATAGGTGATGGGCCCTTGAGCAACTGACCCCTATCGTTCTCCCTATTTTTGGTCTGTGATCCGTTGGTTATCCAAGTATTTGTCAATCGGCCTACTGGCCCTTGTTGTATGTAAATTTATAAACCTTGTTGGTGTTACTCTTTCCTATTTGATTCTGATGAAACGAATTGGAATCTAGAGTCCCTATTTTGCTTTTAGCTTTTAGCTTTTTGTGTCAGTGGTGTTGGAGATGTTAGAACCTATCAGATGGGGCCTGGAGGATGATGCTTGTAGGAGGAATCACACGAAAAGAGACTCGGGGTAGGATATGCTTGTTGGAGGAATCACACGAAAAGAGATTTGGGGTAGGATTTGCTTGTTGGAGGAATCGTACTTGTAAAGAATTGGATAATGCCCAGTTTTCGCTTTTGAGATTGAAAAACCTGTCTTAAATTAGCCACTAAATTGACGGCAGAGACGATGAGACAAATGGAAGGTTGTGCATGGATGTCTATCTGAACTTATTATAGCCTTGAGCAATGGAGACCCCGTCAAAAGGGGTCGTGAAAGGACATCGTTTGCATACCAAAACAGCAAGCCGTTTACCAAACTTACGCCTTCGGTCTAATGAAAGGATGTGATCATGTTGAGAATCAAGGTTGGCCAAAACTAGTTTGGTTGGACGTAAGGTTTAGGACGATTTTCCAAGACTCTTGTTCGTCTAAAAAAACCGACTTTTTTCCAAATTTATTCGTGACTGCAAAATAAAGGGACAAAAGCAACGGTGGCATTAAATAAGCAAACTACTGTTGAAACAAGCTTCTGAAGGCTGCAGCTGTTCATCCAAAAGTTCTAGTTCAGGGGACGAAGAGAGAGTGAGAAAGAAAGAAAAGATGGATTCCGGACTATCCTGGGCTGACCAATGGGATAATGACAACCACGATCCTCCACCCCCATCAGCATCATCAGAGAACGAGAAGAAGAAGGGGAACGATGGGTCTAAAGGGAGCAAGCTTGGGAAATCATTACTAAACTTCAAATGGTTCAAAGAGATCCGCAAGAAACCTGAGAAACAATGA
This sequence comes from Morella rubra, assembly GCA_003952965.2. Taxonomy (NCBI): domain Eukaryota; kingdom Viridiplantae; phylum Streptophyta; class Magnoliopsida; order Fagales; family Myricaceae; genus Morella; species Morella rubra. The sequence continues at coordinate 32,128,755 of CM025855.1, forward strand.
ATGCTGCTGCGCATCAAGAAGCCTCTTTGTGGAAATTACAAAGCAGAATCCCATATTTGATTAAATAGGCTTCGTCGTACTACTGTAGCTTCCGGAGCCTCTGTAGCCTGTATCACCTCTTCTATGACCCAAAATTGCAGTCTTTTTTTGCTTCTTTTTTTTGTTAAGAACGATTTGATTCATGTACTTTCCTTCTATTTATGTCTTTAAATTGATCAGATGCCAAATGACAGACATCTGCACATTTTCTGCTTTGGTCAAATGACTGTAGAATGTTGTACAAATGGTAGATTGGTTTACTAAACCCTTCAAGTCTCTCCATTTCTCGCCATTTGACGCAAGGTGTGCGCATGCAACTGTTGTCAGTGCTCACAACGTACGCCCTCCTGGATGCTGCGTGTCACCCTGAGAATTAACGTACAAACTTTTCAAAGAGCTTCCATGATTGGCTTCAAAAGCAAAAAAGAAGTGTATCTGCCTTAACACTACTTTCACTCCCTTCAGTTGCGAAGACAATGGCTAACCTCCACAGCTTCATGAATATTTGAATACCTGCGAGCTTTTCATCTAACATAAAGGCCCTTCCACAACGGCCAACAAGCTGGTCTCTGACATGGAAATTCTTAAGGAATTGTATTTAGTTGTGATACCAATAAACTAGTTTAGCAGTAGATTAAAAAAGTTCACATGATCTAAAGGACTATAACTCTGGCTTAGATAAATGGCCATACTCTGAATTGTTGGAAAGTAAGAAAAAAAAGAAGAAGAATTATACACCTATATCCCTACACATCTCTAAAAGATTAGAGGGTTAGCATTGGGCTTCATTAGGTATATTTAATGTAATAAATTTTTGCCATGTCTGAGAGCTTTAAATGAACAGGGGTCTTTGATTTCGAAAGAACCAAAATGGAGTCTTATTCTACTAGATCTCAGTTTTGGATTTTAATAGTTAAAAGATGCAAAACATAGGGGCATTTGGTATATTTGCCCCTTCAGATCTTAGTTTTAACAATAATATTCAGTCAAAATTTATTCACCCCCCTTCTTTCAGCTCTAAATTGCTCGAGCTAGCAGACTTTCAAAGACTACTGTCTTAAACATCTTAGAGTTGACACCATGATAAGACAGTTGCCTCTAAAGCATACTCGCAAGTGGAATATATGTTTGAGCACTTTTTAGCTTTTGCTTCTGAGCTCTACCTGCCCCTACAGATCAGATGAATGCAAATGCTAAAAGCCATAACAAGCACATATAAGAGTGAATAAAAATTCAAGGTCTCTGTGGTGGCTTTTCAAGAGCTTGCTAGGTGGTTGTATAATGGCCATTAAGAATGTCATTCAGTTGCTTGGATTTGTTTCCTGTCATTTCACTGAAACCTACTTGTTTATTTTGTCCCTCAGGCTTTAAAAGGGGCAAGTTTAAGCCGCTTATTTCAATTTCTCAACATGATTTATCTCAAATGAACCAAGCTCAGATAGGACCCCCTTTTATTTGAGGCCTCTCTTTTCGCATTTCGCATCCTTTCATCTCAAATGATCTAACTCGGAGTTGGCCCTACTTGCTATGAAATGATTCACTACTCCTATTCTCTTTCTTTTGTGTAAATATTAAGTAGGTTTTCACGGCCTTTCGGTTTAGTCTTGTATCATGATGTTTCAAACTTTGGCCGGTTTTGTAATTTATTGTTTTGTTATGACATTCTCTGGTTCTTTAAAAGCTTTTTACCCTCTTCCACTGTCCTATATAAACATTAACAATCCTATTCCATTCAAAGTGAAATTTTGGAGCCATTAAAGAAACAACGAGTTCAGTTAAGGTGAATCGTCTTTCATTCTTGTTCTTTTTGGCATGGTGCAGCTTGTTAACACTTCTGGCTAAATCAACAGCTTTGGAGAGGTCTGCGTACATTGTCCATATGGACAAGTCCCTCATGCCAATGACCTTTAGAAGCCATCGTAGTTGGTACACCTCCATCGTTGATTCACTCAGGTTTGTGAATTCCATCATTAGTTGAACAACAATCCTCACCATCGCTTTTATACGTTTCTTCATGGTTTTAGTGCCTTTTTATGCAAAGATGAACTAAAGTTTAAAGAAGTCTCGGGGATTTGTTTCAGCTTCTAAGGACAAGCCTGTAAAGCTTGAGACCACATATACCCCTCAATACCTTCTCTCAATCCTTTCCATGGTCTCTGGCTTGACTCAAATTATGGTGAAGATGTGATAATCGGTATCATAGATAGTGGCATATGGCCAGAACACCCGAGCTTTAAAGATGATGGTATGAGTGCTAGAGTTCCAGCCAAATGGCAGGGATCATGTCAAGAAGGAGAAGATTTTAACTCTTCAAATTGTAACCTCAAGCTCATTGGAGCTAAATACTTTAATGAGGCGTGTCACATCACTCAAAGAAGGCCGTCATGATTAGGATGAATTCTGCCAGGGACACTAGGGGCATGGAACCATGGTTGCCTCTGTTGCTGCAGGAAATTACGTTAATGGAGCATCTTACTTTGGGTGTGCTGAAGTTACTGCTAAAGGTGTCGCACCACGTGCTAGGCTGGCTGTGTACAAGGTCTGTTGGGAGGAAGGGAATTATGATGCTGATATACTTGCTGTTATAGACCATGCCATTGCCGACGGTGTTGATGTAATTTCTATCTCCCAAAGCTTCGGTTTTACACCAATGTTCGATGATCCTATATCGGTAGGCTCATTCTCTGCCTTAGAGAAAGGCATAATGGTTTCCACTTCAGCTGGAAATTATGGCACGCGTTTTAGCACAGTAAAAAATGTGGCGCCATGGGTCTTGACTGTGACGGCAAGCTCGGCTGATCGTTGGTTAGGTGGAACTTTGACACTAGGAATGGAGCTAGCCGACTAGGATTAAAACCATATAAAACCCATGAATAGTATACCACAAGGCATTATCATCATGTGATTCCCCAGCTTTATTATCCACCGCTCCTTATGGCATCATCCTATGTGCCTCGGGCCAGACCTTGAGCATCAAATATCTTCTATTACCTCTTCAAATGTTTCTGGAGCCATACTTATCGCCAGAACTTTATTCGAGTTACCTAAAACTTTCTGTGCTTGTCTTGTCATTAACTCAAAAGATGCACGAGTGGTAATCAATTATGCAGAATCTAACAATATTCCTTTAGCTAGCATCAGTTTCCAACAATCAGTTATGGATGCAAGGCCCTCACCGACAGTGGCTAGCTATGCTTCAAGAGGTCCGGCATTAGCCTTTTCAGGCACCTTGAAACCAGATGTAATGGCACCTGGGTCTGATGTTTTAGCTGCATGGATTCCAACTTTGCCAGTAACTGAGGATGGATCTCATGTATCCTTGCACAGTGACTATATTTTAGCTTCCGGGACTTCCTTTGCTTGCCCTCATGCTTCTGGTGTGGCTTTACTATTGAAGAGCGCACACCCAGAATGGAGTCCGAGTGCTATTAAGTCTGCAATTATAACTACAGCAAATCCACTGGACAATTCTCTAGAACCAATTCGAGACAACGGTTATCATCTCCAAGCTGCTTCGCCGCTTGCTATGGGAGCAGGTCAGATCAATCCAATCAAGCACTTGACCCAGGTTTGATATATGATGCATCTCCACAAGATTATGTGAATCTTTTTCTTTTAAGATATAAGCAATCTTAATATAAGTTTTTCTCGCTTATTAAGTCGAATCACATATAATGACCACACAATCCCCTTGATCCAAACATTCCAAAGGACAGTAACCAATGTTGGAAAAGGTGCCGCAACTTGTAAGGCCATCGTGACAGCACCAGAGAATTCCGAAGTCAGAGTCTCTCCAAACAGATTAAAATTTGGAAAGAAGTATGAAACGCGATCTTATAATATGACCCTAAAATTCAAAGCCAAAAAGCGAGTAGAAGTTTCATATGGAGCACTTGTTTGGGTTGATGAGGGAGGAAATCACACTGTGAGAAGTCCCATTGTAGTGTCCCATATTGCTGATTTGTATTTTAATCCCAGGGAAGATGTTCTGACATGGTTAATACTCTCAAATAAAAAATAAAAAAAATTTCTCCATTTGATAGCTCGAGGCTCCTCTTTAAAGCTCTGATTATGGGTTATTCCGAGTTGGTTCTTGGTTGGACAAGCACATGATTCGGACAACTCTATGGCTGGTATCTGTGACATGAACATCGGCACTCTACAATATGGTTAATTACGTTGGTTATAGCACAATTAGAATGGACTCAACTCTACAAGAAGTCTCTTTGTGGAAATTACAAAGCAGAATCCTATTACCTATATTTGATTCAATAGGCTTCGTAAGTCCAACTATTGTAGCTTCCGGAGCCCTCTGTAGCCTGTATCATGACCCCTGCTATTACACAAAATTGCAGTCTTATTTTTTCTTTTTTTTTTTCGTTAAGAACGATTTGATTCATGTTCTTTCCTTCTATATATGTCTTTAAATTGATCTGATGCCAAATGATAGGCATCTGCACATTTTCTGCTTTTTGTCCAAATGACTGTAGAATGTTGTACAAATCAATGGTAGATTATTTTACTAAACCCTTCAATTCTCTCCATTTCTCGCCGTTAGACGCAGGGACGTTTGCGCATGCACATGTTGCCAGTGCTCGCAATGCCCTGCTGGCTCCTGGATGCGGTATGTTTCCCTGAGAATTAAAGTCCAAAATTTTCAAAGAGCTTCCATGATTGGCTTCAAAAGCAAAAAAAGAGATGAGTATGCCTTAACACTGTTTTCACTCCCTTCCGTTGCGAAGACAACATGGCTAACTTTTACTCACCCCCCAAAAAAAAGACAATGGCTAACCTCAACGGCTTCATGAATATTCGAAGACCTGCGGGCAGCGGGCTTTTCATCTAACTTTAAGGCCCTTCCACAACGGCCAACAAGCTGGCCTCTGACATGGAAATTTTCCATCGGTGGTTGAGCGAGAAGAGGAGAGAAAGAGGGTTATTAGCTTTTGGCTTCATTAGGCATATATATACTCTAATGTAACTTAAATTTTTATAGGACTCAAAATAACTAAATCAATCTTTAAGCTCAAAGATCAAAAGTATTTAAGCTTAAAAATCAATATTCATATTCCACTTTCCTCTCTATTCAAAACAACAACCAACCGCATCTACACTTTGACTTCAAAAGGATTAGTTAAGTTTTTTTATTTTGAAGCTTCTTGAAATATATTATAAGATTATTTCAACCTAGTAAGATCTTAATGTGAGACTTTACCTCATCTATCATTCCTTCTTTTATCTCATTTCATGTGGGATTTGAAGTACCGCCGTATTAATATACTGAAAAATTAAGACTTTGCTTTTCCAGAATTTGCTTCCAATTGTTTTCTCCTAAACAGTTAGGCTCTTTTTTCTTTTCTCTAACTCGCGTTTAAGTTTGCTATGCAAAGAGAATAATACATTTCTACGGGATAAGATATTAAAAAGTTAACAAAGAGACCTGAACTTGAGATTTCATAACCAAATTTAGCATGAATGTTTACAATTACAAGTTTTCGTAACCAAATCAGATGAAATTTGAGAAATATGACAGACACCATTGTGTTTTCTGCTCCTAATCTAATTTTGATACCTTTTTAGTTTCTAAGTACGTCTCATTAAAACTCGAGTTTTGACGCCTTTGAAATCCGTGAGCTTTAAACCCCAAGGGGTTGGCTTGAGTGGTCAAGGCTTGGGGCTAAGGGGTGTGCTCCCCTGTGGTCTCAAGTTCGAATCCCTTCAGGTGCAAACAATTCTTTGGGACTACTCCCACAGCAAAAGCTGGACTTAACTGGCATGTGCAGCTTGGGAGGGCTGCCTGGCCAGGGGTTTGCTGTGGCGTTGAACCCAACTCGTGCGTATATTGGGCCAAGTTCGTCCGAGCTCGGTGCACGTGAATGGGTGCCCGGATTTCCCTCGTAACCTAAAAAAAAAGAAATCCATGAGCTTTACAACTTGCACTCTTTAGAAATTACTCAAATGGTTAAATGACAAACCTCTTGAGTTAAAAGTAGTGTAGATTTTATTAGGGTTCATGAAAAATGTGTAAAAAGTTTTTGAAATTTGTGAAAAATGTGTTGGAGTTTGTAAAAAATTTGTTGTGAATTTTTTTTTTAAAATTCTTTTAAGCTCATCCCATAGGCCAAGACTCTAAACATAACTTTTTGCCATGTCTGAGAGCTATAATGAACAGAGGTCTTTGATTTCGAAAGAACCAAAATGGAGTCTTAATGTAATAGATCTCAGTTTTGAATTTTAAGAGTTTAAAGATGCAAAACACACGGGCATTTCGTACCTTTGCCCCTTCATATTTTAGTTTTACCATTAATATTCAATCACTTTTTTTGGGTAACCCGCGATAAGTGTATTAATTGCCCATGGAGCTATACAAAAAACAGGGCATGGCATGCCCTTACCTAAATAAAGTGTATCAACTTATTTATTCACCCTTCTTTGATCAGCTCTAAATTGCTCGAGTTAGCAGACTTTCAAAGACTACTATCTTAAGCATCTAAGAGTTCACACCATGATAAGACGTGCAGTTGCCTCTAAAACATAATTGCAAGTGGCCGGAATATATATGTTTGAGCACTTTTTAGCTTTTGCTCCTGAGCGCTACCTGCCCCTGCAGATCAGATTACTTCGATCCCTAGAATGCAAATGCTAAAAGGCATAACAAGAACATATAAGAGTGCATAAAAATTTAAGGTCTCTGTGGCTGTGGTGGCTTTTCAAGAGCTTGCTAGGTGGTTGTATAATGGCCATTAAGAATGTCATTCAGTTGCTTGGATTTATTTCCTTTCCTTTCACTGAATCCTTGTTGTTTATTTTGTCCCTCAGGTTTTAAAAGGGGCAAGTTTAAGCCGATTATTTCAATTTCTCAACCCTTTCTTCTTTTCTATGTATTTTATGATTCCAATTGCAATTTTCTAATGGTATTAAAGGCTACTTAAATATTGTTTGTGAATGTAAAAAGTTTCTAGTCGCAATAGGTCGGTTTTGTCCAGGAGAGAATATCGCTGAAGAATTTAGAGTAGTACTCTCAACATGATATATCTCAAATGAAACGATATAAGCTCATGATTGGGCCCCCTTTTGTTTGAGGTCCTGTCTTTTCGCATTTCACAGGCATCGTTTGATCTCTGATCAAACGAGCTAACTCGGAGTTGGCCCTACTTGCTATGAAAGGATTCACTCTTTCTTTTGTGTAAATATTACGTAGGTTTTCACGGCCTTTCGGTTTAGTCTTGTAATTTTTTGTTTTGTTTTGACATTTCTCTGGTTCTTGAAAGGTTTTTACCCACGTCCACAGTCCTATATAAACAGTAACAATCCTATTCCATTGAAAGTGAAATTTTGAAGCCAATAAAGAAACAACATGGGTTCAGTACTTAAGGTGAATCGTCTTTCATTCTTGTTCTTTTTGGCATGGTGCTTGTCAATACTTCTGGCTAAATCAACAGCATTAGAGAGGTCTGCGTACATTGTCCATATGGACAAGTCCCTCATGCCAATGGCCTTCAGAAGCCATCGTAATTGGTACACCTCCATCGTTGATTCACTCAGGTTTGTGAATCCCGCATCATTAGTTGAACAACAATCCTCACCATCGCTTTTATACGTTTACAACAATGCTCTTCATGGTTTTAGTGCCTTTTTATGCAAAGATGAACTAAAGTCTTTAAAGAAGTCTCGGGGATTTGTTTCAGCTTCTAAGGACAAGCCTGTAAAGCTTGAGACCACATATACCCCTCAATACCTTTCTCTCAATCCTTTCCATGGTCTCTGGCTTGACTCAAATTATGGCGAAGATGTGATAATCGGTATCATAGATAGTGGCATATGGCCAGAACACCCGAGCTTTAAAGATGATGGTATGAGTGCTAGAGTTCCAGCCAAATGGCAGGGATCATGTCAAGAAGGAGAAGATTTTAACTCTTCAAATTGTAACCTCAAGCTCATTGGAGCTAAATACTTTAATGAGGCCGTGTCACATGCACTAGAAGGCCGAAAGATTAGGATGAATTCTGCCAGGGACATTACAGGGCATGGAACCGTGGTTGCCTCTGTTGCTGCAGGAAATTACGTTAATGGAGCATCTTACTTTGGGTATGCTGAAGGTACTGCTAAAGGTGTCGCACCACGTGCTAGGCTGGCTGTGTACAAGGTCTGTTGGGAGGAAGGGAATTATGATGCTGATGTAGTTGCTGGCATAGACCATGCTATTGCCGACGGTGTTGATGTAATTTCTATCTCCCAGAGCTACTTTTTTGCACCAAAGTTTAATGATCCTATATCGGTAGGCTCATTCTCTGCCTTAGAGAAGGGCATAGTGGTTTCCACAGCAGCTGGAAATTATGGACCGCGTTTTACCACAGTCGCAAATCCCATGCCATGGGTCTTGACTGTGACGGCAAGCTCGACTGATCGTTGGTTAGGTGGAACTTTGACACTAGGAATGGGGCTAGATGTAACAGGATGGTCTACATACCCCTATAAAACCGTATTGCAAAACCTACCATTAGTATACAAGAAGCCATTATCATCTTGTGATTCCCCAGCTTTATTATCCACCGCTCCTTATGGCATAATCCTATGTGACCTGGGGCCATTCCTTGAGCGTCAAATATCTTCTATTACCTCTTCAAATGTTTCTGGAGCTATACTTATTGCCAGTACTTTATTTGAGTTACCTAAAACTTTCTGTGCTTGTCTTGTCATTAGCTCAAAAGATGCACGAGTGGTAATCAATTATGCAGAATCTAACATTATGGCTTCAGCTAGCATCAGGTTCCAACAATCATTTATGGATGCAAGGCCCTCACCGACAGTGGCTAGGTATGCTTCAAGAGGTCCGGCATTAGCCTTTTCAGGCATCTTGAAACCAGATGTAATGGCACCTGGGTCTGATGTTTTAGCTGCATGGATTCCAACTTTGCCAGTAACTGAAGAAGGATCTCATGTATCCTTGCTCAGTGACTATATTTTAGTTTCGGGGACATCCATTGCTTGCCCTCATGCTTCTGGTGTGGCTTTGCTATTGAAAAGCGTACACCCAGAATGGAGTCCGAGTGCTATTAAGTCTGCAATTATAACTACAGCAAATCCGCTGGACAATACTCTAGAACCAATTAGAGACCTTGCAACTTATCTCCAAGCTTCACCGCTGGCTATGGGAGCAGGTCAGATCAATCCAAATCAAGCACTTGACCCAGGTTTGATTTATGATGCAGCCCCACAAGATTATGTAAATGTTTTATGTTCTTCAACATTCAATCTTACGCAGAAGGATATAGAGAGAGTTACCAGCTCAAAAAATTATAACTGCTCTCATCCTTCTCGCGATCTTAATTACCCGTCATTTATCGCTGTATATAATGACCAGACAATCCCCTTGATCCAAACATTCCAAAGGACAGTAACCAATGTTGGAAAAGGTGCCGCAACTTACAAGGCCATTGTGACAGCACCAGAGGATTCCGAAGTCAGAGTCTCACCAAACAGATTAGTGTTTGGAAAGAAGTTTGAAAGGCACTCTTATAATATGACCATAAAATTCAAAGCTAGCTATGTACAACAGGTTTCATATGGAGCACTTGTTTGGGTTGATGAAGGAGCTGGGAATCACACCGTGAGAAGTCCCATTGTAGTGTGTCCTTTTGTAGTTTGATTTGATCATTTTATGAGTCTCACAGAAGATGTTTCTGACATGGTTAATATGATGTTGAGACGTGTGTGATTTATGTTTGTTTTTTTAGTTTTTGTAATGGTTTTAATTTTGTAACCACGGTTTCCTCCGCCATACCCATACGTGAGGATGTTAAATAAAATTCAGAGATACCCGTCCTTAGTCCTTAAAAAAAGACATATTTTGTTTTTCCATTTGATAGCTCGAGGCTCCTCTGTAAAGCTCTGATTATGGGTAATTCCGAGTTGGTTCTTGGTTGGATAAGCACATGATTCGGACAAATCTATAGCTGGTATCTGTGACATTAACATCGGCACTTACGTTGTTTATAGCACAATTAGCATGTTCTTAATGCAGCAACAGGGGTCTTCAATCAAGGAAGAGTTGGTGGGCTTCATTTGATTTTTCTTTTTTTACCCCCCCTTTTTTTTTGTGAGCTTCAAAAACTCGACCAAAATATTGCAGCATGAGAAAGAACATCATCTGTACACGGGCAAGAAAACGTTGTTGACATCGAAATTGATTGTGCCAAATTTGGCCCAACAGATGAGTAAAGGGCCGCTCCCAATTTCCTATTTCAAATAAAGTTTTTGTTTGCCCAAAAGAACCAAAAAAAAAACCTAAGACAAAGCTCTAGTCACCAGATGCGGCGTTTGCGGAGTTGAGCAGCAAAACAGCTTGCGGTCGGCACATAGAATTACGTATGGGAATGAAAGTCATCTTTGAACACTCCGAACCTAAAATGCAAGGAATGATTCTCCTGTTAACAGTAGTATGACGCAATCTTAAGGAATAACCGAATACATACTACATGTCCAAGTATTTTTTTCTCGAACAATCTAAATCTGTGGGCACAACCGCTGCAGGCTGAGTACCCAAAACAAGAACAACAATATCTCTCCACAGAAACATCAGTATTTTTGAGGCATGAGAAGCTACAGAACATAGTTTTACAGTGACAACTGAGACCAACAACTATCTTCTCCCGAGGAAAAAAAAAAAAACTACAGTGCACCTTGGTAATGAAAAACAACAGTCACCGTGTCACGCAAAATGTAATCGTCACTTCTGTGACCAAGGAAGCCAGAAAATAATAATCGAGATTGAGGAGACCAGAGATACATTAGGGATCCAACAATACAACTGTCAGCTTCACCAGCTAAAGGGGATGCTGCGCAAACTATGGGGGACCCATTCATAACTACATGCACATTAAGCTACACTCCAGACTCACTTCATTTGCTTCCTTCTCCAGTGCAGCGTACAAATCATTGTTGATTCATAACCAATATTATAGATCAAAGACAACACATCTTTCACCCTCCTCTACAACATGATACACTCGGAAAGGATGTGCTGAATGATCACATTGCATTTTCTACAACTCACGTGACACTTCCGGATACATGACTGACTACACGAGTAAGTTGACGCACTCATCAGCCTTATTCAGCAGAATCACTGCAGATCCTTCATCTCGCACAATGAATGGAGAGACTCTCAGAACATTCTTGCATTTCTAATTTCTAATTTCCATTTTCCATTTTCCATTTTTTCTTTTCTTTTTTCTTTTCTCTCCCTTCCTCCAACAGACATTAACCCTCAGATGTTACCAAATGCACCCCATCTAAGTTGAGGTCCACCCATAGGCAGAATGGTCAGCCGGCCAGAAGACAATAATGGGAGAAAGAAATGGAACCATACTCTTATAAGCTGCCTCGGATCTTTTTCGTAGCTGTCCAAACAAATCAATCTTGCTATATATCTCATCCACAATGTGAAACTAACAGATGAAAGAACATATCTGTCTCTAGCCATGAAGACAGAAGCTATAACTCTGTTCACGGACATGAGCAGGTTTGGAGGTTCCAACCTTTCTATCATGCCTCTCTTGACAATTCAGTGCCTGCTTCCAACATTCTGAACAAAGCACCTCCAAACAAAACGTCTCCTCATATTCAGTGTCATTAATGCACCTACCACACTCAACACACCGTGCAATGCAAAGTGTGCATGCCCTGCATACCTGTGTGGCATGCTCTTTCCCTTGACACCCCTCAGCTGGGCAATCATAAACAAGCCTCAGGTTCTGGCATCTTGGGCACATTTCAATATCAATTGCTCGATCATCATCACAGGACAGATAAAAGTTTCCTCTGAGATAGAAATGTGGTTTGTGGGCATTCTGCTGTGTCAGGTTATCCATGCCCAACAAGAACTTCAACTCTTCAAAATGCTTCTGAGTCACACCATAAAGCCCACCAATTCGTAAATGCCTCACTCCAGATGTTCCCACGGACTTAAAAGCCCTTAAGCAACTCAGAATACCATCTATACTGAGTCTTGTACATCCAGGCACACTCAACTGCACACAGGAAGAGCAAGTTTAGCAGTGTATCAATTCAAGATGAAAAACCCCACCTATTATATAGCGCACAAACAGACTATTCCGTCTATAAATTTAAACACTACAAAGCAGAGAAGAAAATAAAGGCGGCTCCACACTGAGATTTACAAAGTATGTGCTTTCGCCAAATTCAAAATAGACGTTTCAGGGTGCCTAAGCATAGAAGGGTGTATATATGTGTGTGTGTGTGTGGATCCAAAAATGCAGGTCAATGCCCAAAGAGTGTCAGCTTAGCAATGGTGTGTATCCAAAGCTGTGTTGGGAACAAATGAAACCCCCCTTTTCTACTCAAACTCAACCTCACTTCAGCTTGGATTTCGTTGAAGTGGCTAAACTCATGCTTGATTCCTACCCAAGTTCACAGAATCAAAGTACAATAAAAGAGTACATTTGCAAAATCTTTGCACCTTTAAAAACTAGATGTCGGACCACCTTTCAAAACTAACTCTTAAAGCACCTTTATATCCTATAACCATGCTTCAACCATTTTGCCTAGAACATTCCCAAAGCTAAGGTCCAGGAGATAATCAGCTCTAGATGCAGAAAGTGCAAAACTCAAAGATACGTCACAACTGAAAGTCGAGCAGCTCTATGACACGTCAGACTATCTTTGTTGTTGCTGTTGGAGTTAACTGAAACTCGTGTCAGGAAATCAAATTTGAAACCTAAAAAACATAGATTTAGAGTTCTAGGGTTTTCAATTGAAGGTCACAAAAAAATTGACGGATATCTGCCTCCTACAAATTATACACTATGAACAAAATAAAGAGGCAACTTGAAGCCTTTAAAACTAACCTGAAGGCATCCAAACATCAAAGCACATGCATAAACACAGTAAAAAGACAGAAATATAGGAACCAATCTGACAGTACAAAGTGACTAAATGAAGTCAAACTGACCTTGGTAAGCCTACGGTTACTTTGGAGCACAAATTTCAAACCGTCATCAGTGATCCTTGGGCATTCCACCAGGCTCAAGCATTGGAGACTACCTTGAGCCCTATTAGTTAATTGCAAAAGAACATCATCAGTGATCTTCTCATTCAAAGGTTGATCGATGTGTATACTTCTCCACAGAAGGGGGTCACCTCGAACCGTAGAACGCAGAGATCTGCACACAGTTTCAACAACCAGAAGGTCCCGCACACTCAGATAACCAAAAGCGAAACTGAAAGCTGCATGCGGAGCTCCTATATCTCCTTCAGAAGAAATCCCATTACCCTGTGAACAATCTTCACTTGGGTGGCCAGAAACTCCCGAAGTTTCATTGCCAAAACCAAGAATGTCATCCATATCACAGTCAGAGTCAAAACCACCATGGCAGCACGCATCACCTACTTCCTTCTTCACATCAGAACACCCACCAAATCCACTCACTACATTAGACTTCTTATCCATCCCTATATTCCCTGGGAAAGCCTGGAACCTCATAGCATTGTTCCATATAAAATTCAGCCCTGCAAATAACTGATAACTATCATCACTTGCCCCAACATCATCCCCACCATACCTACCATAATCAACTTCCAAATCCTCAAGCCAACCGGTGATTGCTGTGAAAGTGGTACTTATGTCCATACCAAAGGGATCTGATGGCAAAAGATCAAGAACGTCCTTTGATACTGACTCCTGCGACCCACTCCTATCACGTCTATCCCTTCCATAATCAAAAGGATCCTCGACTTCCCGGTTCAAAAGCCAGGGCTTGCCAAACCCATCTCCGTGCTTCTCCGCGATACCCTCAACAAGATACCCATTAGCAATCCTAATGGGCGAAACCAAATTATCCTCGGACAGATGAGGAGGAAAGATCGGTCGATGCGAAAAGTTCAAGGCCATTGTATATACACACACTGTCCAACCCAATCTTTCTTTAGAGAATCTAGATAAAGCACACCCTAGATTTACTTGACTCCGTTTTTTTAGCGAAATAGAGGTAAAAGAGTGATAGAGACGAACGGGAAAAGAAGGGAAAGGAAAAAGGCTAAAGTGGAAATTTTTTGAGGAAGATCTAACAAGAAAACCCTCAATTTTGGATAGCAAACTAAAACGACGCACCAAAAATTTCACGGAGTTTCTTGTAAAGAACCTAAAATCAGCTAGAATGGAATCAAGACGGTCCGTAATCAAATATATGTACAGAATAAGAATCAATCGAATTTTTTTTTTTTGCTTTTCGTCTTTTGTTTCCTAGGTTAACCTAATCAAACCAAGGGTTGGCAAAAAAGGCGGCCCGGGGGGGGGGGGGAGGAATCGAACACGATAATGCTGAACGGATCAAAGAAAGGGGTAGAATTTGAGTAAAAGGAAAGACAGAACCTGAATCGACGATAACCAGATGAAATGCAATCGGAAATGATAACCTCGAAGAAGGAGGGAAGGAAACCCTAATATTCTGCTCACGACGAACGCAATCAACGGCAAGAACGGAGTCTCTTGGTATCGAATCCTCGCAGAAGAAGCTACTTGGCGTAGAATTTAAGGGATTTTAGGGTTTCTCCCTGGTCGGAGTTCGATCCGAAGAGAGCTGAGCCTGTCGATCGGGTCCTCCTCAGAGTGTCAGGGAAGAGAGAGAGAGAGAAAGAGAGAGATGGAGATAAAATAGTAAGTGGAAAAAAAAAGGAAATAAAAGAAAGACCGAAACGAAGAGAGAGAGAGAGTGAAGGGGTACCGGTGAATTGTTCAATCTAGAGGATAGGGCTCAGGAGGAAAGCACACGTGTCGGGTGAAAACCGCGGGTAACTGTTTCTTCGCAATAAGATGTGGCGGGAGACCGAATCCCTCTTTCTTTTTTTCTTAAGTGGATTCCTTTTTTCGTGTTGCTGTGCTTTTCGCTGCTCCTATTTTCTCGGTCTTCATTTCTAAGTACTCCTTGATCACTTTGGCGTATGGAAATGGTGTTTCTGTCCGTCGGATCTTGGACTGGGCCCCTGGATTGTTTTTATTTATTTATTTCTTTTTCTTTTAATCAACTGGATTATTTGCAATACGACGGTATAGAATTCACGTTGGATTGGTTTAGAATGCTGAGATCAAAGGGTTTTAGGATAAGACGAGTAATTGTGTTTAGCTTGTGAGAAGCATCTGGAGTTGGTATGTCTAATGCGGACCCCACCGCCAACCGCACGGCCTCGTAAGTTTGATTGGGCCGGATTTGGATTTTAACCGGAAGATCCGATCCATTCTATAATTAAATTATTTATTTCTTATTACCGTTCTATTATTTATATTGTTTGATTTGACTGTGCCGGTAAATAGGTTGGCGAGCGGGCATTTAGTGCCTACCAAAATTTGGACGTACGGAGAGCTTGTTGACTGGTTAGTTGGAACTTGGCCATTAAGGAAAAAAGAAAAAGGTCTATTAAAGGGTAGCCATCTAATTATAGCTACCGCATATATTTATTTATAATTTATGTAAATTTCCTCTGTAACATATGTATCGCAGCAAGCAAGGAAGAGTCGGATACTAGTTGACGCTCCAAGAAACCTATAACTTGAAGTTCTGAAAGACTTTTCTCCTAATCCAAAAGCATCTCTCAAGGCAATCCCTGAAGACAAGGCATCTGACATTTTTCAAATGAGGTTGCACAGCCGAGCAGGTCTCCTGCTGCACAAGCCAAGAAAGCTGAGCACGCATAGCAGCATCCTTTTTTAAAACTAGAAAAAATGAGTAAAATAAGATGTCGTGGAAAAGGCGAAATATGAGACTGGTTTCAGTTGGGGAGTTGCAGTTCATTTCTGAGACACTAGCGGCAAAGGCGCCAACTCTGAGCCCCGTTACACTTGGTTCCTCGAGCTTTGTCTCAGGTTCTCATTTAAAAAGTAGTAGGTATAGCGGGGAGTAACCAGAATCAACAGCATAGTAGAAAGGTATCACGACAAGGTCACTTTCTGATTGCTCTAAATCAAATCCAGACAGCTCAGAGGCCAAAGTTAAATTACCAAAAATCTTGGCTTAATTCCCACAGATAACCCAAATAGAAAATGTTTGAAAAACTGCATCAATTCAAAATTTCCAACCAAAAATTGTGGATCCTTCCTAATTAATTCCTAGACTTCTTTCTTGACGACTTGGCTGTAGGTTTGGATTGCTCTGCAACTGGATTCTGAGAGGCTCCTTTAGAGGTACTCGCTTGGGTTGATTTTGCATTCGGAACGTTAGAATTATTGGCACCAGAAGTACCAGCTTCATGCTTTTCTCTGACAACTGCACCCTGAGATCCTCTCACCTGTGCTGCTCTCTTGTCCTTCCTCTTTGGCCTATAACTCGACCTCTCTCTCTTGGGGAGCCACCTTTCTGGATCTGGTGGAGGACCTGGGTTAGCTGGATCAAAACCTTTGGGGTACCTTGGCTTTCTTTTTCTCTTCTTCTTTGCTTTTGTTTTAGTCTTTCCCTCCTCGTATGCCTCAGTAACCCCAACGTGAGAAGCACCCTCGACATGCTGCGCTCCAGAAGTCCTCTCCAAACTATCCACATCAACCCCCTTCAAACCGGGTAATGGCTTCAGCTGCTTCTCATAAGCTTCTGCCTTGTTAACATCCACATGTGCAACCGTAGTTACCAGCCCAACCAATGCTTCTATGTCTCCATGGCTTTTCACAAGCTCCTCATATAAACGGGCAGCATCTTCTTCATGGCCATGCCTGAGCCTGAAGGAAGCAGCCTCTCGCATAATGACGCTGAGCTTATTGTCCTCGGTCATGGCATTTGACCACCATTTGATTGCAGAGTCAAGCACAGCAGCTGCACCATCTATATCTCCCGCACGCTCCTTAAGAGACACAAGGGTTGCAACAGTGGCAGGCATGTGGTCGATATCATGTATCTTAGCCAGGGACTCTGCAGCAATATGGGGATGGCCGGCAGCAGCAGCAACCTGTGCCCTTGCTAGGAGAACAACCTTGGACTTATCAGGGAACTTTTCCGCAAACTGCATTAGTATTTCTTCCGCTCTCCCAGCCTTGTTCTCTCTCACCAAAACAGCAGCTTGAAGCAGTACAGGCATCACACTGTCAACAAACATGTCAGACAGTGCAGCAACAAGTTCTTGGGCCTGTGAAAATTATTAATAAACAAGTTCATCAGGCAAACAGGAGGATCACAATCATTCTGTTTTTAAGACAAGGCCACAAAAAAAAAAAAAAAAACATGAAATGTTAGGAGAGAATGCAAAACCTGATCTAGCTTATTTGCATGGAGAAGTAAAAGAACCCGGTTTGCATATATTGCTTCCTTTTGTTTTGGTGAAAGCTTCAAGTCTAGCCCACGAGCAAGCTGGAAGTACTGTGAATCCTTCTCTTTGAGCCGATCAAGTTTCCTAAGGCTATCAGAAACCTCTTTAGGACCTTTCAACGCAATGAGATTGTTCACGGCCACTGCAAGTGATGATTCGTCTGCTAGATCTCGTTTTATAATATCTGTATAAGCTTCAATGGCCTCTTGTGTGTGACCAAGGAGCTGACGAAGAGGGCTATTTGCATCACTCGCTGCCTCCATCACTGAATAAAAGATCTAAACATTTAAAAAAATGCAATAATCTTACCTGCTGAACATAGGCCAACTGGACAGCTATAGGAGCCAATTCAATCCCTATTTCATCATCCGGAAAGTTGTCTTCCAACAGCGTTTCCTGACCAATTCTGACAGGAACAAGCACATCAGCATCCAGAATATTATCACTTTCATCCAGAAGTTAGTCTTTTCCCTTTCTTAAGCTAATGCACGTGCAAGCAGTTAAGTGCATATCAATTCATTGCCCACTTCAAACGTTTTTCCTTTCATGGCCCTGGGCCAAAAAAAAAGAAAAGAGAACGTAGATAACACTATGCATCCTCAATCACCTCCATGCCAATTTCATTGCAACAAATAACAATCAAAAGTTAGGACGTTACAGAATATGATTTCCGGACTTCAAACAGAACTTGCATTCAAACTGGATGTAAGCCACCTACTGCAAAATTATTTTCCTTCTGGATATCAACTTCTACAGTACTATATATTGTTACTACCAAAAGTAGAAAAGAGAGCAGTTTAAAGTATCTGCTGCAGATAGCAAAGAGATTGAACTTTACAACAGGTAAGGTGCAACCATGATTCACAAGTCATAATCCTAGGTTCGGAGAAAATCAACCAGAAGAAAATCCATCCAAAAATCCTGCAATTACATATAGCATTACATGTCAAAAGGGACTGATGTAGACAACAACACTTCAATGATTCTTTATTGTTGACAATTGCAATGGGTACCAATCAGTACCAGAATTATGCTTCTCATCACACAAAAACTGATGCAAAGAAAGTAATCACAAACATCCAGAAATGGCTTTCTGTATTTATTCCTTCCTTACATCCAGGGCAAAGATAGTGAAGGTTTTCCACATGGAAAAGATGAAAACTAAGAGGGCTCTTAATTGAGAACCTGAACTTCCTTCTGCGAGCAGAACTCTCTCTCTCTCTCTCTGAATGGAATCTTTCTCATCTCCAAAATCAAGACACTCCTCCACTTCCCCCCCCTCCTTTTCCCACCAAAATGGGCCCATTGCTGCCAAGAAAAAACAGACTTCCATGTACTGAGGTCACACACAAGAGGAAAACCCAAAAACCATGATCCAAATAGACCAAATTGGAGCTTAAACATTCATGTCTGGTGTGACATGCAGAAGAATTCAATGAACCATCAGAACATAGAGCAGCTTGGTTTTGAATACACAAAAACTGATGAGACCAACGAAGTTAAGTGAAAACAGAAAAAGCTGAGTTTTTCAATTCCTCAAAACAAGTTTAAGAGCGAACAGTTAGATTCTGTTTCACAAAGTCGCACACAATCCTTCAAGTTTAAGCTCTACATGGATACGTCATATAAGATTTGTCTACAGACACTCTTTACAACATTCAAGCAGTCACATCAAAGAAAGCTACAAATATACCAACTTAATGTTGCGACATATTGCAGTAAGCACAATATTCACAGGTAAGAACTAATGCTATAGTTAATTCTTGGGATCATGATTTCATTTAGAAGGTTAACAGACTACAATTTTGTAACCAAAGAGCACATTACCTTCGGGCTGACAGCAACAGTTGTTCCGCATCTGTGTACTTGTTCCCTTCAATTAAAGAACAAGCGGTATTGTATGCCAACTCAAAACTGCTAGTTGCTTTAACCTTAAGTGTATCCATCAGTCTTTGTACTTCAGAGGCCCTCCCAGAGGCAATCAAATTAGCAACAGAGTTTATTTCTAAGGAGTCAATCTTGGATTTTTGAAGCTTCTGATAGATATCCATGCAAGCATCCATTTTTCCAAGACGATACAGAATCTGAGATTCTAACAGCATGGTTGCTGAATTCCCCTCTTGGCTTTTCAAGGACTCCAAAGCTTCATCAAGTTTGTTTTGTCTGTATAAGCAGTATGCCTACTTAGAGATAACAAAAGCAAAAATAAGAACATCAATGAGGAACTTACGCGTGCTCTTGGAGCCAATCAAATGCATAATTGAAACTCGCTGACAGATTAGAGAAATAAATTGGTTTCACATATGAACCACAAACTCAAGTACTAAGACCAGTACAAGACGACTACTTTTGCCATTCATGGTAAATTTGAATTGAAACCTAATGCGACGGGACTCAACTACCAAAATCGACTCGACCACTAACTCAGCTCGACAATGTTAGGCATCAAAATTTACCCGTTTATGAAGATAAGATTTATCCATAAGAGTGTAGTGCCATGCATTTGAGTTCAAGTAGCAGAAGAAACGCCAAAACTTGAGATAAATTCAAACACCAAGGTAGCATACTCGAAATTCCCTACCTTGAAGAAACTGAAATCGGTCAAAACCTTCTTGGAGGTCTGAATCGTCGAGATTGCGTCGTCGAACCTATCTGCCTTAACCAATGCCACAACCTTGCATCGAATCGCATCATCGTCACCAGGTGCGACCGAAAGAACTACACCCAGAAAGGAAAAGAAATACAAACATTTAAACTAAACCGAAAAAAGAATCATCCGAATTCGGAGAAACAAAGGTTGAAAGCGGCGACAGTGAGAATTGGACCTTGATCTGCGACTTTGACCGCTTGTTCGAAATCGGATCGCTGGATGTGTTTGTTAAGGGAAGCGAAGAGATCTTCGATGGGAGGGGGAGGCTGTGACGGCGAAGGAGAGGGCTTTGGTTTGTCTTTGGGCTTCGGAGCCATGGATTTTCCAGAACGTGACAGCTTCGAGTAAGATTTCCACGCTTGCCAAACAGATAGACAGAAAAATAAATGAGATGAGACGAATGCGCAGGCGACGAAAGTTCAAGCGGAGAGAGCTGGGTTGACGGCTATCCGCACTCCCCCTACTCTTCCCAGTTTCTCCTTGCTTTCTTGACAAAATGGGCCACGGGTCGGTAAGAATAGACTGGCCAGCAAATACCCTGTACTGCTGGGCCCATCATTCCGCGAGCTTGCTTCTACACTCGTGCAGGCCCCAGTCCAAAACTTTTGGGTCCTATTGAAAACCAAAAACTTGGATACAATGCCACCGGCCACGTGGAAATTTGGAATATCTCGCCTTATTAGCAGGTTTTTATTGGCCCCCTATCTTCTACTACAAGAAAAAAAGAAAAAAGAAAAGAAAAGGAAAGATGAAGATAGGACGGCCCATCCAACGACCTAATGGGCTACCACATAAACACATTAATTAAGTGGTGGGTTGCTAGGTGGTCGGCGTGCATATTGTAAGATTTCGAACCATACACAGAGGGACATAAATCACCCTCGCTTTTCAGCGGCCAATCACCAAACTTCGGGGACAGGTGTCAGCCGTATCGCAATTCTTTACTATCGCGTTCAACGTTGCATACGATTGTATTGAAATCTGTTATTGGTGCGATTTAATATGAAAATTATATATTTATATAAAAAATAGACCGAAGATTAATGTTGATGATTTTAGAAAATTTTAAGAATACAACGTAATTGTTTTCATAATTTAAAGTTCTTTTTGATATTTTAGTATAAATTTTTTAGTTAGAGAAGAATTTTTTTCTCCAAACAAAGCTTGTTTTGGATGGATAAAAATTTGCTTTGTTTGGAGATAAAAATTTATGGAAGGTACAGTAGATTTTCTTAAAATAGGTAAAAAAGTTGTTAGAATTTATAAAAAAATTATTAAAATATGTAAAAAGCATCAAAATTAATAAAAAAGTAGTTAAATTTAAAAATTTTGCAGCATCCAAATAGGGTTAGGGGCTGTTCCTTTTGTAAAAAAATTGTAGAATTTTGTTAGAATTGTGAATATTTATGTAGATTAGATTTTTTATAGAATTTTGTGTAAAGGTTAGTGAAAATTTTTAAAGATATTTAATTTTTATTAGAGTTTATAAAAAAGTGTAGAGAGAGATGATTTGATTTAATTGTTTAATAAAAAATATTGGAGTTAGGTAAAAAAGTATAGAGAAAGAATATTTGTTATAATTTTTTTAAAAAAATTATTAAAATTTATATGAAAAGTTATTAAAAATTGTATAAGATATATTAATATTTATGTATAAATTTTTAAAATTTAAAATATTAATTTTATAAATACATTTAGATTCTAAAAAAATTGTCAAAACGAACATGACCATGTAGTATGTTTTTGGTTTGGAGTTTACGGTTCACCCAATCGCCCAATTACAGCCACTCAATCCAGGCCATCTCGATACTTACCTAAACCCATAAAAAAAAAAAAAAAAAAAAAAAGGTCTTACCACACCTACCTAATGTTTTGAAAATAGTATACCTCAAAATTTCAATTTTTCATTACCTTTTTTGAATTTTTGTTCTTTTTGGCAGAATCCGCCGCGACTTTAAAATGGTAAATTGCATTTCTTTTGCGCCTCCCCGACAAGTTTCCCTCCCAAGTGCCGTTTGGTGTGCGAGAAAATGGATTGGGAGACGTCGGAAAGTGGAGGTAAGAGCGAGAAAATGGTCAACGAGCAGAAGAGAGGCCGAAGAAACGTCCTGGTACTCACCGGAGCCGCTGCTCTGGTTGCTCTAGCTGTCAACCTCGCCATCTCCGCATTCAACTCCCTCAAGAAAAAGACAAAAAAGAAAGGTTTCCTCTACTTTCTCTCAAACTCTCCGGGAAGCGCGCAAACCCACACACCGACACTATTTTCAGTAACCGGTGACTACTTCTAGTTTTTTGACGGTCTCCGTTCGAATCTTTATGTATGTATTTAAGTTCATGTTTACTTCCAGGTCCTCCAGGCTCTCATGCTCTTGTTAATCTATCGGCGTCGGAGATTCAAAGATTAGCTGACCGAATCATTGCAAACTCTAAAGCCGTTCACGATAGAGTTGCTTCGTTCCTCTTGACAAGGTGTCCACTGGTTTCGAGCTTGTTTTACCGTTTGCAATAACAAATCGAATGGGCAGCCAAATGAGTGAATCTATTATTGCCACGCAAATTTATCATATTTGTCAGTTTTGGATAATGTAATTGGTTCGGTCTTATACTTAAGCTGTTTCCATGCGTACTGAATTGAGAACTGCAGGTTACGTACACGAGTGTTATTTCCCCTCTGGCAGAATTAGAGGCACAACAATTCCCGCTGATACAGTCTTGTGTGTTTCCGAAGTTGGTTTCTACTTCAGATGATGTGCGTAAAGCAAGTGCGGAAGCCGAGCGGAAAATAGATGCTCACGTTCTGATGTCCAGGTTTTATTTATGCTGTTATTTATTCATTTACCGAGTTTCAAGAACTCGCTTTCTTTTTCGTTTTCGTTTTCGTTTTCCTCCCTCCAATGGGTTGGCGGGATGTGATCCCTATTCAAGACTTCTATGTTTTTTGACATCATGGGAAGATTATCGAAGAGAAAAACCTTATGAAGTGAAAGCGCGTCTTCCCCGATAAAGAGCAGGGTAGAGGATTGGGTTGTCGGTTTGAGACTCATGGCTGTAATTTTCCAAAAGAACAAAAAGGAGGACAAAGGACTAAACTTCACATATGGCTGTAATTTAGGTAGTGTTTGCAAGCTAAATTGTTTTAGAAATTTTAAGAATGTTGTGAAAATTGAGGTAGGTTAGAGTTTTATTGGATTTAAAAAAAAAATCAGTGACAAATATAATTTTATGGGAGAGTAAAAAAGTGAAGAGAGATAATTTAAGTGAATTTTTTATATTTATTTTAATAGAAAGGGATGATTTGATAGGGAGAGAAATGATTTTGAATTCTTTTTTTTTATTACTTTTCGTGCACCATACTATGTATGGAAATAAATAGTTTTGGTCTTTCATGCAAGTCCATCAGCAAGCGTGAAGATGTATACCGTGTCATCAAAGCCATTGCTGCGAGGGGGGAATGGACGAATGCTGAAGCTAAACGCTATATTCAGAGCCTGGTAAGGACATATACACACACATGCCATATAGGTGTATCTATATGTCTTCCACCCGAGTGGGGATCCATTGTGCTCCCATGGTACTTTTGTTAATCTATTTTCTAATTTTGTAAGAGTTGCTTGGGCTTCTTAATGGAACATGAGCACTATTTTTATGCACATTAATATCTCTGTCGTTTTAAGCATCTCCTCAGGGACTTCATTAATCTGCTTCAAATGTGAGATCTGGACTCTGATTGTTTCCTAAATAGTGACAGGTGAGAGACTTTGAGCGGAATGGTTTGAATCTCACTATAACCAAGAGAGAGGAAATGCAGCGGTTGAAAGCTCAAATAGATGAGTTAAGCTTGCGATACATAAAAAATCTAACCGATGATAAGACTTTTCTTCTCTTCAGCGAGGCTGAGTTGGCTGGGTTGCCGCCAGATTTCCTCAAGGTTTGACATGTTTAATTTTCTCTTATTATTTTCCGGATAAATTTTTCTTGAATGCCAATTTTTGCATGTTTTGTCAGGGAGCTAATAAAAAGACTCCTCTCCTTTCCATTTGTTCAGGGTTAATTTTATTATTAGGTGCATGCTTGTAACTAATGAATTATTGTGTAATAATGGTAGGAAATAATATACAAACGTATCTCAATAACCTTGGATAAATATCTCTGCTCGCTTTGAGAGGTACCGCCTATATAGGTCAGACCTCACAGATATTTTTGCCATGTGACTTGGGTTACTGCTGAAATAAGGCCATACCGAAGACTTTAAACAAGGATCTAAATGCTTAAGTAGTATGGAACGAGGTATGGCATGCTGATGTTTAGGGGTCAAAGTCGTCGCTATGTGTTGGTGGAATAACTTTGTTTGTTTGGGCAGGACTTAGAGACAGCTGACAATGGTAAATTCAAAATCATGCTAAGAAACAATTTGGTTGCTGCAGTGCTGGAACTTTGCAAGGTATGAGATTCTTGGTTCATTAATTGTGCTCTTCCCTGATCTGGCACAAAATTATCCGCCTACGCTAATATTATTAGTAAATGCATGCTAGACAACATGCACATACTGTCGGTCATGCTCCAGTGTGGTATGATTACCATACCTGGAAAGAAAACGTCATGCTTTTTGTGCTTTCTTGTTTTGGGCTTTTACTTGCTTTTAACTCTAGTTCTTGCTCTATTGCTTTGATTCTGGACATGTATCTATTTAGTTACCAATATCAATTTTGAGACTTTGAAGGTAGGAACGACGAGAAAGATGGTAGCTGTGGCATATGGGAAGAGATGCGGGAAGGTTAATCTTTCCACTGTAGAAAATTTGGTATGTATCCATGAAACCTGTTGCAATTGTTTAAGATATATCACATTGAAGCCAAGCCTTCGTTTAACATTAACGTTGGTAATATTGCTGAAGTGCTAAGTGGCTTCAGTAAATGAACCTTATTCGAATATATCTATCCCCTGGTAAGAGGCAATTGTAATAGCTACAGTTTTATGTTGATTGGAAGTTGCTGGTGTTTGGTGTTAACCCGTTTTACAAAATGAAGTCCTCATTGGCATATCTTCAAATAAGTTGATCACAGAGCAGGATTTCCCACTAGAGTTTTTTTCTGCTTCTACTAACTTTTTTTTTTTTGGTTTTTCCTTTTACAACTTTACATATCATTCAGGTGCAACTGCGCCATAAATTTTCTCGGTTACTTGGCTATTCAAACTATGCGGACTATGCTGTGGATCTTAGAATGGCCAAGACACCATCAAAGGTTTACATAGTGTTACCTTATTATCAAAGTGATATTGTACCATGTTAATCCACTTCCAGCTTTAGTACTGTACCATAGAGTATGCTCTTTGGCTCAGTACTTGTCAGACGGATTGTGTTTAACTTCTTGTAATCTTCCTATTGTGTCCAGGTCTTTGAATTCTTAGAGGACATCTCCATCAATTTAACTGACTTGGCAACTAAAGAACTTTATGTGTTGAAAGACTTAAAGGTTAGATTTTTTTTTTTCCTTTTTCTTTTGAATGCTTAAAGGTTGTAATGTGCTTGATATGTTTGCTCTACATGGTGTCTGATTGGGTTTCTGTTGAATGGTCTATCAGAAGAAAGAGGAAGGAGATATTCCGTTTGGGATTGAGGATCTAATATACTATGCAAAGCGGGTTGAAAGACAGAAGTTTGATCTTGACTTTGGAGCTCTTAAGCAATACTTTCCTGTCAATTTGGTTTTATCAGGGGTCTTCAAAATATTTCAAGACCTTTTTGGTAACATATATGTCACTTTGGACTGATTTAGAGTGTGTTTATAATATTTACGTCATGTATGCTTTTATGGTGGCCATTGTCTTGTTCTTTAGAGGTGTGATAAGTAGTGATATTCACCACTTCCTTCTTGTCTGACACAGGTTTAAGGGTTGAGGAAATTGTAGATGCTGAGGTTTGGCATAGTGATGTGCGTGTTTTTTCAGTTTTTGACCTAAGTTCTGGTGAACTCTTGGGTTATTTCTACCTGGATGTATTCTCAAGGTTTGGTTTCAATTATCTGTGACCTTTCCAGCTCTTGATTTTTTTTCTTGTTGGAGTTTGGAATACATGAGCATGTGTTACATTCTTGGACAGGGAAGGGAAATATAGTCAAACCTGTGTGGTGGCTCTTCAAAATGGTGCATTATCATTGGAGGGTGCACGCCAGGTGATTGTTATAACCCTACCATTTCTGCTTTAAATCCATGGAAAGTACTGTTGTGTAACTCATAAAGTCAAGTCTTATGGTGCTGGCTTGGGCTTGAGGCTCCTCTCAAATATTTTGTATGTAATGCTTTTTATTTTTATGAAAGGGAGAATCCAACAATGAATAAAAAATATGGCAGAAGATAATGTTTCATTTCCTCATGTCCTCATGTGGCTACAATGCCAAGCTTCCTGATGACACCACCACTACCGCAAACCTATCTGCAAAACCTCTTGTCCACCTCCTTCGCCACTGATGACAATACCCTGCACCACCAATTATGCCTTTTTCGCCAATTTACTCCTTACTGGTGCACTGGTTTTTGTTGTCTGAATCACATACAATCTTAGGCAGGTATCTGCCGGAATGTATGGAACTTTGGATTTCTTGTATTGGTCCTTTAATGAACTATTTAACATCTTTGGCAAGTATTTGCACTAATATTTGGATTTTGGATTTCCTAGATTAGTCTTACTATAAACTATTTTTCTCTTCTTTGTGGTTGGATTTATTGATTGGTCAATTTTCATTCTGGAGCTAGTGTTCTCATTGTTGCATGGGAGTTGAGTTAGTTAACTTATGCGTTTTGCTCCTTTCAATTAGGGGGTTGGTATCCTCGTGCATGTTTAGATGATTGCATCTGTTGGTCTTCCTTGGCTTTAAGGTAGATTTGAGTAGTAACGGAAACGAGATACACATGACTTGGCAAAAAGATAGGCCTAAATTCAGTAGTGAAGAAACACATTACACATTTCCATTGAGTTACTACTCTTATCTTTGGCGTGAGCATTAACTCAAAATCTCATATCTATGGTAACGGTTGTCGTCTGCTTCATACATTGTTATCTGAAGAAACAAATTTACGTTTAATGTAAATTAGTAGCCCTTGTTTTCTGTAACCAGGTAGCGGTGGCACTACTGATTTCTCAATTTGAAAAGGACATTGGTGGCCATCCTGGGTTGTTGCGATTCTCTGAAGTGGTTAATCTTTTCCACGAATTTGGACATGTGGTACGTTGTCTTTGATCCTACTGGTCATCTGGTATCAGAACTTGTGTTCTTCTTTGCTGCATCCAGTTTAGCATAGAAATGGTCATAAATCTATACTGGTGTTACCTATTCTAGAAGGTGATCTCAGTGATGGTAGACTGGTTAATTATTTATGCTTTAGTTAACCATCCTCTGGGATGTATCACTTTGAGTATGGAGAAACAGCCCCCCAGAACCCCCCTGGCGCCTGCCCTGCCCCCCACTACCAATTAGTGGCTAAGAAACCTGAACAGGTTTTATAAGTGGAAAACTTATGTCGTTTAGAGTCTTTGACTGTGGTGGTAAGATCCCACTTTAGTCAATGTTTCTTCACTTGGTGTATTCTCTTGTCACCAAGAAAAAAAAAGGTGTATTCTCTTGTCAAGTAACACTGGTTTTTTCCATTGCAATTGTGAGAAAATTGTATGTCATCTGTGGTGAGGTCACTAATGTAAGTAGTCTTTTCCTGAGTTTAGATCCAGCACATTTGCAATCGTGCATCATTTGCTAGATTTTCTGGGCTGCGTGTAGATCCTGACTTTGTGGAGATCCCTGCTCAGGTGCTAGAAAACTGGTAAGCAATGAATCTTGTTTTCCCCATCTTGTGATTACAGAAAACATAGACTCACCTTTCCATTATTTTGGAAATTTTTTAGGTGTTATGAGAGTTTTGCTCTGAAGTTGATATCTGGTTTCCATCAGGTGATACATGCTTCTGATAAAGTTTTGATTCTTTACAGTAAACACGTGGACTGAATCTTCTCTTGCCTACCCACCCGTTTCTCTTCACACTTGTCTGAAGTTGTCCTTTCATATAACCTTTTTGATATAGCTGTGCTTCTATGAATTATAGGATATTACAAAGCCCATCAAGGATGAGATATGTAAATTACTTAAAAGATGGCGACATTCCTTTTCGGCGCTAAAATTGAAGCAAGAAATTCTTTATTGTAAGTTGTCCTATTATATGGTTTGCTGACTGGAGATTTATGGAAGGATAAGTACTGTTTGTGAAACAGAGAGTCTTGGAATGTCCAATCTAACCATTCATATGTTTAGCATAACATGTGGTCATGTTATCAATTCTTTGTGATCAAATCAAATTCTGCAGGTAATCGCTTTAATTTGACTGTCTGTGTTTGTGTTTTCAGGTCTTTTTGATCAAATTATACATTCTGCTGACAATATTGACATTGTTGAGTTGTTCAAGCATCTTCATCCGAAGGTAAATAATCATTTCCATAATTCCAAACATCCTTATGCATTTGCGGGGGCATAATGACTTTGTTGCTCCAGGTAATGTTAGGTTTGCCAGCGTTGGAGGGAACAAATCCAGCCTCATGTTTTCTGCGTAGTGCTATTGGTTATGAAGCTGCTTGTTACAGTCGTATTTGGAGTGAGGTGTTGATCTCATATTTATCACAATTGCTTGTCGTGTGCGTGTACTGTGGAGCCAACATTTTTCCTATACTTGTACTGATAGTTGTGATGTTTTTAGTTACATTGCTCATCCTCGTTGTTATATGCGGCCGTTCATATTGAAGAATTGGGAAATGCATTACTTAAATCACCTCTGTCCTTATTTTTGAACCTAAACGATCATTAATGAAGTATCAAATATGCCTGTAGGTGTTTGCTGCTGATATATTTGCCTCAAAGTTTCGTGGGGATCCCTCAAACCCGTATGTTGGCCTGCAGTTCAGGAACAAGGTAAATAAGTTGAATATCAATAACTCAAACAACCATTCATTTGTTAATAGTGTCCATGGGAAGTATGCCTTTGGGGTCATTTCTTGCCTTTTACACCTAAGAATTGCTTGGTATGTGTTGGCACTCATATGACTTTAAGATCTCCATTGGAATTAAAAATTCCAATTGCAAAGCCAAATTAGTTTTCTACTTTGAATTTTTATTTGTGTTATTTTATCTGGTGCCTTTTTATTAATGTTTTGGCAGGTATTAGGCCCGGGAGGAGCAAAGGAACCTATTGAAATCCTTTCAGACTTTCTTGGAAGAGAGCCATCAATTCAAGCTTTTGTGGAGAGCAAAGCCGAATACAGTATGTGATGCGAAACAATTTGGTTACTTTTTCTCTCTGCCCCTTTCTCTGCTAGTACAAGATAATTTAACTGGCATCGGCATTGCCATCCTGCAATTTTGTTGGTTGCGGAAATTATAGAGATTTTGCTATTTGATTATCACCAAGATCTCATGCTCAAATTGCTGATATCATCTTGTATTATCCTTGTAATGGTTATACCATTCATAGTGGCAATGAATTTTTTTAAAGGATATTAGCAGTAGTGGATGCTTAACACTGGAGCACCCCTAACCTTTTAGTTGGCAGCAAAATGTAACAATGTTTTATTTCTGTTTTATAAATAAGCCTCATCGATCAGGATCGTGCAGATTTTGTGTCATCTTGGTTGATTTATTTTCTTTTTGTTCCAAAATGCTGCAAATTTCTTTGCTTTTTCTTTTCCTCACATGCTTCGTATCCAGTTGAAATATACTTAAGAGAGTCCCTTCAACGTTCCATTCACAAAGGTTGATTTTTCTTTGTTCTAAAGTTTCTGTCAAAGTCTTTGCACCACGAGAACATGAGTCACGTGGTCATGGCTTTGGCCTTTTTCAACTAGCATTACTCTCTTTTTCAAAGGATGCACTTTCTTCTTTAACTTTCCGGATTCTCAAAATTTTAGTCTTCTACAGTTTGACCAACAAGGCTGGAGTTATTCCCTGCACTCAATTCCAATCTTTTGTCCCACGGAGAAGGTGAATGAATCCATTCCTTCACTGGCTCTATGATCTATATAAATATTGGGACGCAAATAATAGAAAGTAAAATGAAAGAAGAAAAAGGTTTTTTTTTTTTTTTCCTTTTCTTTCTCCTGAGCAAATAAAAGAATTATTTAAGATATATCTTGAGAGTCAGAAATGTCATGTCATATAAAGTTAGAAATTTGGGATTAAGATATTTTGTAATTTCATGCTGCTATTTTACTATTTAGAAGAAGATAACACAATAAATGTACTATATTGTAGGTTTAACTGTTTCAATATCTATTGTTGCGCATTCGATTAGGACTGGGAAGACAATTAATACATAGTGAAAGCAAAAAAGACTAGAAAGTTCAAAAATAATAATAGGAGAAAAAAGTGATCGATTCTATAAAGATTGAAATATTTTATCCATAAAATCTCTTGTAGCATGAAATGTTTTTATTAATAAATTGATCTACTGTGAATAAACCTACACTAAATTTTGACTAAGAGGATGAAAAAAAAGGGTATTTTGCAGGACTTTAACGTCGATAGAACATTATTATTTTATATAGGAAACAAATTAGATATTTAATTTTCTAAGAAATGTTTAAGATTATTCTTCTTAATTTTTATGTTCTCAATAAATCTTAACCTGTTATATATTTCAAGCTCGTACAAAATTTAGCACCCCATGTAAGTTTATAACGCTTACTGGGGTAGTTTCTCCGGACTCCGGAAACTAAAAACAAATATTTTAAATAAAATTTCAGAGAGTCTAACAAAACCAATGTTGTTCAGGAAATTAATAATATATATATATATATGGCAAGTACAATTAATCTCATCTTGCCAGATATGCTCCGTCTCTCTGGCATTGGTTCTTCACGGACCGTTCTGTTTTTTATTTACTTGAATTTCAAGTCTCAACCAGCCCATGCGTAAAGAAATTTCCTTGGTCAGCAAACAGCAACTGGACCAGGCCTTTTTCTTTCTCTGTGCGAGTGTCATCAAGAACCTTGCTTTCGTTATTCGTCACATTTCTCATTTGGGTTCCCATTTTTTCCTCTTTATTCGTGCACTCGCTATCCTTTT
Organism: Morella rubra; assembly: GCA_003952965.2. NCBI lineage: Eukaryota > Viridiplantae > Streptophyta > Magnoliopsida > Fagales > Myricaceae > Morella > Morella rubra. The sequence goes on from CM025855.1 coordinate 32,159,850, forward strand.
CTTGAATGTGATTTTTCATCGTTCACGAGCTTTTCAATCTCTGATTTTGGTTCGTGTCCTTGTTTGGAAACGCGTAGTCTGATATATACGAAGAGTTTTGGGGGAAGAAAATCCGGTGAATATTCTATTCTCTTCGTGGTTTTCTGAAGGGGAAACAGAGAACATAAGGGGGTTTGTGAATGAGCTGTGGAAAGTTGCCTCTAATATTTGGTTTTGAAGTTGCTGCGTGCATCTGGGTTTTTCGAGTTAAATAAAAAAGTTGGAATTTCTGCAGGCGTTGGTGAAAGGTAGGGAATTTGTGGTTTTTTATGAGGCCATACAGTTAAATGAGGGTTTTCTTGGGTTTATGAGATGGAGAAGTCTTTTATCTTCAGATGATTGAGGGCATTTTTTTGCCCAATTTGATCTTCTGGGTTATCTTCTTTATATGAGTAAAGAGCAAGTGTGTAGGATTCTCGGACCAGGAATGTGTATTGGGTAGCATTTTGTTTTATCGTTGAGAATTATGTTCAACAAGATACTTAGTAAGCTTCCTAGAAAGTCGTCCAGGACTCCTGAAAATCATGATTATGGTGGAAACTACACTTCGATTTCAAATGGTTCTATCAGTTCCAGAAGCAGTGACTTGGGGACTAGCAAGTCTGGAAATTCGGTTACGTCGCATACAGCCCCTAATTATGCTTCGAATATTCGAACATACCATGATAATAAGTTTGTGCAAGGCGCAAATCCGACTCTCAACTGGGAATTCTGTGCCCTCTTCGTATGAAGCATTGCCCGGATTCAGGGACGTGCCGAGCTCTGAGAAGCAGAGTTTGTTCATAAAAAAGCTGAACCTGTGCTGTGTTGTATTTGACTTCACTGACCCAACAAAGCATATTAAAGAGAAGGAAATCAAACGACAGACATTGTTAGAGCTCGTGGATTATGTGACTTCAGCGAATGGCAAACTTACAGAAGTTGTGATGCAAGAAGTCATCAAAATGGTATCTGCGAATTTATTGAGGACACTCATTCCTCAACCTCGTGAGAACAAAGTTACAGAAGCCTTTGATTTGGAAGAGGAAGAGCCTTTAATGGATCCTGCATGGCCTCACTTGCAAATTGTGTATGAATTCTTATTGAGGTTTGTTGCATCAACTGAGCTGGACACCAAATCGGCCAAAAGATACATTGATCATTCTTTTATTCTGAAGTTGCTGGATCTATTTGACTCGGACGATCCTAGAGAAAGGGAGTACTTGAAAATGATTCTGCACCGTATCTATGGCAAATTTATGGTACATCGTCCTTTTATCAGGAAAGCTATAAACAACATATTTTATGGTTTTATTTTTGAGACTGAGAAGCACAATGGGATAGCAGAGCTGCTAGACTTTTTGGGCAGTATTATTAATGGGTTTGCTTTGCCGCTGAAAGAAGAGCACAAATTGTTCCTTGTCCGGGCACTGATCCCCCTGCACAAACCAAAATGCTTAGCAATGTACCATCAGCAGTTATCTTACTGCATTACACAGTTTGTGGAGAAAGATTGCAAACTTTCTGATACTGTCATAAGGGGTTTATTGAAGTACTGGCCGATCACAAATAGTTCAAAGGAAGTTATGTTCCTCAATGAGTTGGAAGAAGTCTTAGAAGCTACTCAACCATCAGAATTTCAGCGCTGTATGGTGCCATTGTTTCGCCAGATTGCTCATTGTTTGAACAGTCCACACTTTCAGGTAGAAAGTTCGATCCTTCTTTGCTTTAGCTCATTTATTTCTGAACAAACCGTAATTTTTTTTTTTTCTGATATTAGGTTTTTATTTTTGAGACATGAGTGATATTATTCCATTCCTGTTGGGGAAGATTTCTCCGCGTTAAATTGAGAGCGTGATTTATCCATTCTACCTTTTTCTGTGTCAGACCTCAATTTACTGTTAATTTTTCCGTCATTCTAATTCTCAGATTTAGTAAGCCGAGGAGGGAAAGCAGTATCACTTTTTCATTTAGGCATGATTTAAGAGTACTTTGTTTCTTAATCCCAGCAATTCGACTGTGCCCCCAAATCAATATTTCAGAACTGATGCTCCTTGATATTATAGTTAACTAAATGCCCTTAATGTGCGTTTACCACAGTCAACTTATAAAATATTAGGGCCCTAAATCAGCAGTTATTGTTGACTGGGGCAGATTTTGATCTTTTCCCATTTGTCTGTTCTTTTGACCACTGATTTGAGATCGAAAAGACTAGTGTTATGTTCAGCAGATGCTTGACAGGCTTGAAAAAGACATGCCAAATGATAATTTAGTTTAGTTATTCTGCTTTTGGTCCAGGTGCTAATGGTGATTTAGTTAAGGAAAAAATGGATCGTTCTATCAACCAGACGAAAATCTTGCTTAAGATACTTTCACTCATCTTATTTGCTGGAATTAACCTTCCAGAAGTTAGTCAGGAATACTTCTGAATTAACTTGAACTTACTGCAGAAAATTTTGATGGTGGTTTCTTTATTTTCCCATGTTGTCTGAGCAGTTGGGGAGGTATTGTATGCTATTTGCTGGATCAATGGATCCCTACCTTTAGATTTGCTTTGAGCCACGTATGCATTGATGATTCATGTGATTCAGTCAAGAAAAAAGATTGTGGCATTGACAATCACCAATTCATTTTTGTTAAAGTCAAGATTCAGGCCACTTGAAGCTCATGCAGACCCTCTCTGCTCCCCTCCCCCCACTTTTATGTTTCTGTAATGAGCTTCTTGGACACTCACTCCATCACTCGTGTCTTTCAGACTTGGTGCTTTCAGTCCACTCAAATTTTTTTTGACTTCTTTGGTTAGTGTAAGCCTTCTAGCAAAGTTGAATGGAGAGTATTTTTCAATGATTTGATTGGTGGATTGGTCTGGTTCTTGCTTTTGTTTCTTTTTGCTGGAATTTCTCTGCCGAAATGGACAGAGCATAGCATCTATATGGACGAATTTCTGCATGGGCTATGGGCATATGGTAAAATATTCACGCGTGCAATGTCAATTCTTGGAAATCTAGGATATGATGTATCCTGAAGATTTTGAGTGGTTTTTTTGGAAATAAATATTTCCTTCAGCTATGTAAATTCCAAATGTGCTGTTCACAAAATAAATACTGAATGCTAAAAGGTGCAAATTTTTTTGAAATAATCAAACTAGTAAGGAGGCTCTTAATTTCATAAGTTATAGAGTACACAGAGAGAGAGAGAGAGTTCTACAAATTAAAGAACCTTGTTTATCCAGAATCTCTCTATTGGATAAATATCTAATAATGTGACCACTAGTGTAAGTCCTCCATCGTTCCTAGGATAGAGCACATAGTTACTTTATTAGCCTTGTTTATTTTCTTGTCTTTTCTTCTGTTGCGTTTAGGCAAGTATAAATTTTATCAGTCCTCAATAGATGAATCTGACATAATTCTATTGATTGTTCTTTCCTCAGGTGGCAGAGAGAGCTTTGTTCTTTTGGAATAATGATCATATTGGGAACTTAATCAAACAAAATCGCAATCTCATACTGCCAATTATCTTTCCTGCATTGGAAAAAAATGCTAGAGATCATTGGAGTCAGGCGGTGCATGGTCTGACCTTAAATGTCCGCAAGATTTTCTACGATCTTGACCCTGAGCTTTTTGACGAATGCTTACTAAAATTTAAGGAGGATGAATCGAAGGAAGATGAGACCAAAGCAAGACGTGAAGCTACATGGAAACGTCTAGAGGAACTTGCTGCTAAAAAGGCTGCAAGCAATGAAGCCGTGCTTGTTTCTAGGAAAGCACCTCTTAGAACTTCTTCAGTTTAACTGAGTATTATGAGCGGTATTTGTTGGCTGTTGAAGGGGCCTCAATTTTGTTAGTGAGATGGGAATGAGGATGTGGGTCGGGGGGAGAAGGGAAATCAAGATGATAGATTTCATGTAGAGAGGTTCTTATTGGTAGCCGGAACTCAACAAGCATTTTTCGAAGTTGATTTTTATTCATAAACGGGTATCCTTCTTATCCTTTCATATAGCTTCAAACACCAGATGCGATGTTGTGCAAAATGCCAAAATCCAGTAAAGTCTTGAAATGATAATGAAGCTAAAGGGATATTCAACCAGCAAATTGGAGACACGGACATGGTGATGTCCGGTGATGCTCCACCTTTGCCTCTACACTCCAGCTAAGCCCCCAATGGGTTGTGCACGTAGGTGATGTCAGTTGTTATCAAGTTTCGATGCAACTGATGAAGGCTCAAGAGTGTCCAAAATGTTTGGAGGCAGATCTTACTCCTTGGTCAGCATGTTAAAGCAAAAAACCTGTTTGGAGCGCGTAGAATACAGGATCCTATTTTAAGGGCACAAGGGAGACTTTCCGGGTGCAATGAAGCCCACCTGAGACGTGTACTCCCCTCAGCCATCATTTGAACAGCTGGAAAGCTCAACCGAGTTTCCGGACATTATTCCCACCAAAACTACAAAGCACAAATCCTTGAGTTTTCCGTGGAGGAGAAATTAGCGGAGAGAGAGAGAGGAAAATATTCCAAATGAGAAATGAGGTTTTCCCGGGATATTGCGAGAATAATTGCATCTAAAACAAAAGAAAAATGGTTGACAACTATTATATTTTCGAAGAGAAGTCGTGACTAGACAACTCTCTTTAAAATATGTAGCAGAAAGAGGGGAATTTTTAGCTTTTTCCGGAAATAGTTTCACTATTTCGAGTAACTAATGTGAAATGATCATAGTGTCAGGTGGACTTAATCTTATGCACATGTGATGTGTTGTGAAATCGAAGCAAATATATGCTTGGTTATGAACTATAACCGCCACATGATTGTCCTATTCCGGACCTGAGCAGAAGATAGTGATTAAGCTTGTTAAAAAAAATGAAACTAGTAAAATAAAGAGATAGCGAAGAAAATGCAGAAGTAAAGGGGTTTATTATATATGTGTTATCTATTATGTTCTGCGGGGATTAGAATGTTGATGACCATCTGATCGAGGAATGCTCTGGCTATTAGCGATGCAGTAAGCAGTGTCGTTGTCATACGCGCATCATGTTGGACAAAACAATATCCATTATCTCCCTTGTAAGCGTGTTTTGCAACAGTAACACGATCCTTTGGCCTTACATTCAGAAAGAGAGAGAGGGAGAGAGCGATGCCTTTTCATCCTCTATTGTCAACTTTATTTTATCTTACTCAAGGGTCCATGACGGACTGTGCATGTCGCAAGGACTATTTTGGTCAGTGTACTCTCTCTCTCTTTCTCTCTCTGGCCCAATGGAATTGAAAAAAGGAACAGAATATCTATGCCCCTTCCGCACTGCTTCTCATTGAAGTAATTGCCTCTCTAGTCTCTTGAGGACAAAAAACATTCTGCTGCTGCTTTTTTTTTTTTTATCTGGGTTTGCTTCACCTTCAATGTTCTGCTTTTCCTTCCTACTACGTAAGCTTTTCGCTTTGTTTCCTTTTTTCTGCGAAATTCCTTGAATTTAACTTCGATGAAAAATTGATGTCTTGGTGTTGTGGATCGCACCCAGATCCTGTCATCGTCCGAGCCTGCCGGGTTTGGAGGAAGGGGCAAGAAGGTGAAATTTTTCTTCAATGCCTTCTTAGCTGGAAGAACATAATAAACTCTGGAGGTTCCAGTATTTGTATCTAATTTTGGAAGTTGTTATTGGGTTCCGTTTGAAGTGTGCTTTTCGTACATCTTCTGCTGCATCTGGGTGTCTGAGTTTGAGTCAAAGGGTGTCAAATTCTTCTGATGATTTAGCTGGGGGTAAATAAAAAATTTTCCAATTTCGGCTGGTATGTAATTGAAACAAGGGTTTCTCATTTGACGCTCTGACAGTCTGACTAGTGCTTCTGGGGTTTGTATAATCTATATGGGAATGGGTGTTTGTATCCGGGACTCACAGACGTGGGTGTTTTGTTCATTGGTTTGAAATGGGGTTTATGCATCTGGGTTTTCTTTTTGCTTGTGGAATTGGGGTACGTGTCTTTGATGAATTGGGTTCTGTTTTGAGAGAGTCTCTGGCGTCTGCACCCAGCTCAGTTTGATTGAATTTGTGTTTCCAATCATTGTATTTTTCAAAGTTATGATAAAACAAATACTCGGTCGGCTTCCCCGGAAGCCATCTAAATCGGGGGAGAATCGTGAATTTGTTGGATCATCTGACCCTCCTTCAAATACCTCTGTCAGCTCAAGAAGCAGTGGTGACCTTCTCAGTAATACGCTTGTGAGCTCGAACAGTACGACCCTTCTAGGTTCTGACTTTACTCCAAAATTAGGATATAGTGTTGGAAATCAACTTTCCCAAGCTGCCAATCTAAAATCCAATGGAAATTCGGTGACTGGTCCTTATGAAGCATTGCCAGGATTCAGGGATGTCCCCAGCTCTGAGAAGCAGAACTTGTTTATCAGAAAGCTGAAATTGTGTTGTGTTGTCTTTGACTTCACTGATCCAACGAAGAACTTGAAAGAAAAAGATATCAAGCGGCAGACGTTGCTTGAGCTGGTGGATTATGTTACTTCTGCAAATGCAAAATTTACAGAAACAGCCATGCAAGAAGTTATAAAGATGGTGTCTGTGAACTTATTTAGGTCACTCATTCCACAACCCCGTGAGAACAAGGTTCTAGAAGCTTTTGATTTGGAAGAGGAGGAACCTTCTATGGACCCTGCATGGCCTCACTTGCAAATTGTCTATGAATTTTTTCTGAGGTTTGTTGCATCTCCTGAGACAGATGCAAAGTTGGCCAAAAGGTACATTGATCACTCTTTCGTTCTCAAGTTACTAGATCTCTTTGATTCAGAGGATCCCAGAGAGAGAGAGTATCTGAAAACAATTCTACATCGAATCTATGGAAAGTTTATGGTGCATCGCCCATTTATCAGGAAAGCAATCAACAACATTTTCTTCTATTTTATTTTTGAGACAGAGAAGCATAATGGCATTGCTGAGCTTTTAGAAGTTTTGGGAAGCATAATCAATGGGTTTGCCCTGCCACTAAAAGAAGAACACAAATTATTCCTTGTTCGGGCTTTAATCCCTCTTCACAAACCAAAGTGTTTGCCTATGTACCATCAGCAGTTATCATACTGCATTACACAATTTGTTGAGAAGGACTCCAAGCTTGCTGACACAGTCATAAGGGGTTTACTGAAATACTGGCCAATTACTAATAGTTCTAAGGAAGTTATGTTCCTGAGCGAGCTAGAGGAGGTTTTAGAAGCAACACAGCCTGCAGAATTTCAAAGATGTATGGTACCCCTGTTCCGCCAAATTGCCCGTTGCTTGAGTAGCTCGCACTTTCAGGTATTGAGCCCAATAAAATTTGATTAGTATAAATTAGCTGATACTTCCCATCTTGAAGCTTATTTTGGATATTTAGCGCTCACACTTGCTATTTTGCTAAGTTGTTTTCCGTAGAATTGCAGTTTGAATCTGGGAACACCCTTGTTATTTTGAACTAACAGAAGTTATTCTTTTCTGAGTGTGAGGAAGGATTCCTTATGATGATCATCCAGATAAAACTTGTAAACTCTTGTCGGCTTTCCTGCTTTCTAGTACTTCTAGTTGATTTTGTTGCACTTATTTACATCTCCACTTGCATGGGCTGTAAGTTAGAAGTCTAATATTTTTCTGATTTTCCAAATATTTCTATCCCACTTTGTTCTGAGGTGGTGGATCATTACTTTTAGGCATAAAAAATTCTGTTTTTTTTTTTTTAAAAAATTAAATTCATTGTAGATTGTAGTTTGTTTACTTTCATAGATGTAATACATAGATTTAGCTTGGTCTGTGTTATTGATAATTGAGCTTAAATCATTCTCAGCACTGATACGTACTAATCAGTTTCCTATAGTGTTGTGATGAAAACAGCTGCTTATATGTAGAGCAAACTAGTCTTATTGGATTTTGATTTTGTAGCAGAATCATATTTTTTTATCTAAAACTTCACTTTGGTTGATGAAAATTGGTGGACAGGATTAAATATGAAGATTATGAATCCAAATAGAGTTGATTTCGTTGGATTGAGTTCTTTTGGCTTGGTTCATTGTTCAGTTTTGCTGCACATTTCTGGGGATTCCAATTTTCTTGCGGAATTGGAGGTGTCTTTCCTGCTTAGGGGTGTAAAAACATCAGATATTTTCCCCAATGGTGGGTCTTCATAGGAATGTATGTTCATCTGCAGGTTTATTATATAGGACTGTTTATCTATTTTGGTAATTGTCTGTCACGTTTAAAAGCTGGGTTGCTCATAGAGGAATTTCAGCTAAAATGAAAAGGTAGAAGAATATAAATGGAAAATATTGTAAAAGCCAAGAAAGGTACAGGGGTTTTGCAATCAAAATGGATTATGTTGCCTTTCAAGAAAGTTCAATTTTTAAGTTTTGCATTTGTGCTGACTCTTTTGCTATGCTGTTTTCACACGCCTTGTAAAAAAATTCATAAACCTTTTTTTTGCATAAGATTTTGGTGCTTGGAAACATTTTAAACCTCGTCAGATTTTCTAATGGCATATTGGGAGTATGACTTTTAGTTGCATATGTATCGTTGAGAACTGTCAGTGGTGGCAATCTAAAAGCTATATATATATATATTTGTGTTTTCTGTTATTTTCTTAGTGTAGTGTAATAAGAAAGGTCGTTTTGTGTACCCTTAACCAAAAAAAGGTAGTTTTTATACCACGTTGAGCAGAAGCAAATGTAGTCTGTGGTTCAATTGGAAGTTTAGGGCTGGCTGCTTGAAGAGTTGCTGGAAGTGCAACCTGTCCTACCAGTTGGCCTGTCCTTTCAAAGCAAGTAGCGGGCTAATACCCAGCCTTTCTGATATTCTGCATTATTGGTGGCTCTATAGGTTGATGCTCTAGGACATTATGGGTTGCATAAAATGGGATGGCTGCATTGGTCACTTATTATGATCAAATATTAAGTCATTTGGTTTTGCTTTATGCTTGGCCTTCTTTTTATCAGATGAATAAATTGCTTTACTGGCAGCTTAATTCCTGCAGGAACTAGTGACTGTAGCTTAAATTAATTCCTGAGAATGTGCTAAACAGGACTATAAATGATTGAAAACTTCTGGTTATTTATGTGCATCTGGGAAAAATTGATTGAAATGGTTCTTTGCATTCTGAATGAGTGATGAATTTGCAGCTCAATGGAAATTGTTGTTAGTGTAAATCGAAATCCTATGAACTGAAGGAAACAGAGTTTACCAACCGCATTAAATAAGACATGATGTTTTAGTTTTGTTCAATGAATGTCATTGGTTTGACCTGGCAGGTGGTCTGCCTTAATTTGTAGGACTATTAGTAACAATAAAATACAAGGTGGAGAGAGGTTGAAGTGTGATGGAAGTGCAGCCTAGGCGGCCCAAATAAAGTTTCCTAATTAAAGAGGGATTCAAAGTGCCACTTAAAATGCTTTGGGGTGGCCAAAGAAATAACTGTTCGTAGTAAGATAATTGCAGAACGTATCTCAGTGCTCTGTTTTAAATGTGTGAAAGGTCAAAGGTTGAATTAATTGATGTTGTTTTAAGCGTACTTAGGAATAATAGCATATTCCACCTGTGAAATTCAAACATTGATGAGAATCATTTCTATGTCCATATGTGCTTCTTATTTGCACTTTCAATATCTGTTTCTTTCCTCGGTGTTAGTGATTAGCATTAGTTCTTCTTTAACTTCTAGGTGCTTGTTGTGTATCTTGTAGTTAGAATATTAACATTGTCAGAACACATTTGTGTCTATAGTAAGAAACCACTGAACATTTTTCAACTGCATCGTATAACAGATTTTCAAGAATTTCTGTATTTGCATCACCTCCATATCTCATGTCTGTATCTGTATTTTTTACTCTCAGTACTGATGGGAACAAGTAGGCAATTTGGTGATGTTTGGGTCACAGCAGGGGTTCAATCTGGTCATGTGGACGGTAATGCAACGATGGTTAAGGTGGTGATGTTTTGATGGTGTCAGGGTGGCGTAGTGGCTGCAGTAGTTGACTAGCGTGGGTGGTCGGTCATGGTAATGAAGGTTGTCATGGTTGTTCATAGGTAGTATCAATTAGAGTTTTGAATGAGGGATTCAGTGATAATGGGGGAGGATTAAATTAGACATGACGTGATTTACTGCATACTGTGTATACTGTGTGAATATTAGCCAATTATACTGCATAAATTTCACATAGATCTCATTTGATGCTTCTACTCATATTTTAACTGGAGTCTTTTCTTTAATGGGTGATAATTATGAGTTGAAAGTATATAATTTGTTCAGGTACTATTCAATAACTTAATTTGACTTATATCAACTGTTTTTCCTTTTCATCTTTTTGACTATGGCTCTGACCGGTGGCTTTGGCCATGAGGTCAGAGTTGTGTTGGGGTTCCTGCTACTGGTCAGGGTTTTTCAAGATTTATTGAACAAATTCATATAGCTAAACAGTTAAACTAGGTCTAATTAATTCACCTCATTCTTCATGACTAATTAATTTTATAATATTAAGAAGTTGTTTAACACCATAGGGGTAGACTCAAGGAAAAGTGCTTGGGATTGGCGCCAGAACTCACTTTGATGCTTGGATTCATATCTTTGTACTGGCAGTATAGAGCTACTGAAACTTAGCCAACAGATTTTGATCTGATGGTTGTGTGATAAGTTCCTTTGGTATGTTTTGTAGTTATACTCTTTCTTGTTAAGAGAGATTTTAGGATCAAGTGCTACAGCACTCTTTCATCTAGTAGACTTTGATCAGATAGTGATTAGTACTTTCTTGAAATGTTCGTATACTCAAATTGGAGTACTAGGTTTACCTCTGATAGACGGTGACTGCACATTCCATTCGTGTCCAAATGTTGAACATATTAACTTATACTTGCTATTACAGGTGGCAGAGAGGGCCTTGTACTTATGGAATAATGATCACATTGAGAACTTAATCAGACAAAACCGTAAAGTTATACTGCCCATCATCTTTCCTGCGCTGGAAAAAAATGGTCATAACCACTGGAATCAGGTGGTTCAAAACCTGACGCTTAATGTCCGGAAAATCTTCTCTGATGTTGATCCTGAGCTGTTTGAGGAGTGCTTGCGGCAGTTCCAGGAAGATGAAGCACAAGCAGAGGAGATCAAAACAAAGCATGAAGCCACATGGAAGCGCTTAGAAGAGGTTGCTGCATCGAAATCTGCAACTAGTGAAGCACTTGTAGTTCCATGCACGATAGCCACCCAAACATCTCCAAGCTAGTGCGAAGGTCTCAACTCTTTTTAGTGGTGTCGGAGAATGGATTGGTGAATGTGCTTTAAGAGGTTGAATGCTCGTGTATTGTTGTTTGAACTCATAGTTGTTCATGCCCCTCTCAGGGCTGTCAGGGGTATAATGATCAATAACATCACCTGGACACTCTATGCAGCAGAAGTCCACACTTACGGAACTTGCAGAGATACTATATACAGTGTACCCGGAAAAATGAAGTTCAAAATTCCACTTCATGTTCGTGATGAAGAAGATCATTGGTGGCATTTGAAATTTTGAATTGTCCAGATGAAGAAAGTTTCAGATGAAAGGTAGTTTACATACTTGGACTTAATTTCCATGAGTTCCAAAATACTTACCCAACTCTTCAATTTCATTTCTTTATGTATGTAATATATATTTTATTGATTGATCTTGGGGAACCCTTGTCAGTGTGAATTCTTGGTTATATATATATAGGATTTATAAATATTTAAATCATTATGATTGGAAAAGATGGAAAAATCCGCACGAAGTTTTTTGGTTTGCTTTCACAGGCAAACTTTTGCTCTCTCGTTATCTCCACAGCATACTCTCAACCAAAAGGTGTGTTTTAGAAGTTGGTAGAAGTTGGTGGCTTAGCAACCTGCAAATGAACTGGGCCTGATATGACTCCATTAATGATAAGCCATTTAGGAACTTACAGAGAAATTTGCATTTATTTGCCGATCAACGGGATGGAAGCCTCCTTTACAGGACCTGAATTGTTTAGTTCATGGGACTAGGGTCCAACGAAGCAAATGCAAGGAGTTCCTTATCCTGTCCTAACATGGCCATCTCTCCTTCACTTAAACGCACCCATGCTTCTACTCCGCCGGCGGATCTTGTGTCCATTAATATTATCGCATTGAAAAACGCCTGATGCTCCGTATTATCGCTGTCTGAACCAACAGAAGTTACCACCCATATCGGCTTTCCCAACCCGAAATCTATATCATACATACCAAAGTTACACCAACTAGAACATCCAATGCAATCCACTCCAAAATGACTCGCGACAGTACTAGAGACCTTCGCGCCGTCAACTTCCAAAAGCTCACAAAGCTCGGGCAAGCCTTTATCGCCTTGCAAGTTTTTCACAAAGTCGGCATTGATCTTTGTAATTGCTTCTCTCATCTTGCTCACTCTGTAAGGTAAGGCTGCCAGCTCCTCATCAGTACATAATATTATTGCTGGCCAGAAAATATTTCCCATGGCAGATTCTTTGAATGGTGGGATCGATCTTGGGCGCAAGTTTATTGCCTGAGTAATAAGACTGGGTCTCTTGATACCAGATTTGGCTTGCGAGGCAGCCGTGATGCATTTCCAGAGGAGTGCTGAAACAACCTCAACTCTAGTGGGGTTTTGCACGCTTGTGCTAGTTGCTTTTGCCTTGAGTAATTCAATAGCCGATGCACTAAACACAATTCTTCTTGAAGTGCACTTGCCTGTTTTGAGAAAATGCTTGGACAAAGCCGCTAGAGACGTTGCATCTCTGTGGAATGCCTCGTTCTGAATAAAAATTGATGGGGCCTCAAAATTAGCACATAAAGCTTCAGATGTCTTACGACATGTGGCTGCCCAACCTTTGACAAAGACACTAAAGGCAGTTCCATCAGCGATCAGGTGGGAGACGAGGACACCAATGGCAATTCCGCCACATGCGAAGCTGTTCACTTGTACCATAGCTACATGATCTCCTGCAATTGCCTCTTTCCAACTGGCCTCTCGGGGAACAAATTTAACGAAAGATTCAAGGTTAGGTTGGTTTAGGCAATCAAAAAGATGACAGTTTACACAGGCCTCTAAATATTCGACCCCGTCGTCATTACAATCTATGGAGAGACTGTCTTTGATTTTTCCAGCAAATGGGTAAAAGCGAGTTAAGGTTTCTGATAGAGATTGCGTTAGCAGTTCTCTTCTCTGAGAGATGATATCAGTGATAGAATGGTCAACGTTTTGATTCATGGGAAAGAAGAGGATCATGGGAACATAGGCGGAAGAAACGCATTGGTCCAAGAGAGAGAGCTTGTAGGTTTTCAGGTTTGGGGGTGTTGGAGTAGAGGGTTTGATACACTCTTTGGAAATAATCTTGACCTCCATTTTCAGCTTTCCTTCAAGGAGATCTAGAACGCTTACAAACGGCAGTAGCAGCAGAAATCTAAATAACTAGGGTTGTTTGATAGCTAGCTAGAAGAGTTTTATGGACCATAATAACGGGTAATGCAGCAGCCTCATGCTTTATAGAAAAGAGTCGCGACCCCGGTGGCCCAAGCTACCAAAGCTTCACAGCAACGCTTTTGAATTTGCAATGTTAACAACCATCGTGATACCTCAACGCTTTTGAATTTGCAATGTTACCAACCATCGTGATACCTCAACGCTTTTGAATTTGCAATGTTACCAACCATCGTGATATCTCTTTCTTCTAATACATATCCCATTGAAAGATCAAAAGAATCAACTTTTTTTATTTTTATGAAATAAAATCATTTATACGTGTGAAAAGAAGAAAAGAAACGGCGCAATTTAAGAAGTTTGGCAGGATCACACGCACTGAGAAATTTGGGGGGCAGCCCTTGATGACCAGGGAATTTTTAAAGTTGGGGTAGATACAACATGGGTCTTTGTAGTTTGCGCAAAAATTAAATAAGTCCTTAAATTTTAACACACATAAAATTAGTCCTCAAGTTTAAAATCATTCACATTTAATGGGTCCTAGATGGACTAAAGTCTTGACGGATTTAAAACCTTAGGAACTAATTTAATAAGTTTTAAAGTTCAATGACTTATTTGATTTTTGGCCAAACAATAGGGATAAACTTTGTATTTATCCCTTTAAAGTTTTGCGGGATGGTCCCTTGAAAACCAGGTGATAGTTTTTAAAATTTTGGAAGGGGCCGCGGCCCCTACCGCCCTCTCCACCACTGCATGCCACCCATTCCAAATAGGCTTCCTCTAACCAAAGTCAGCTTGATACAATTCATAAGTCATCAACTCATGAAATTAAGTTAAATGAAACCATCTCTTTCTTCATGGATCTTGCATCATGTTCCTTAGCCTTTATAGCCTGGTGTTGGTTGCCTTCTTTGGAGTTTCTTAACATGATCATATGTGTCATTTTGACTTGCTCTCTCACCTCTAGGCGTTTCGATCTGCTCCAATTTTGTCCATTTTCCAACCGCGCGTGGCACTCAAGCGCCATCCTCGACCATGCATGACACCCACGCATCACCTTACATGGTGGTCTCTGGCCTTGTTTTTTTCGTTCTCACCACAAGTTTTCTGAGAGCAATTTTTCGTTTTTTCTATAGCTTTGTTTTGTTTAGGCCTATTGGTGGGCTTCTTTTGTTCAAAGTTCCATTGTAGCAGCCCTAGGGGGCTTTCCTGGCTACTTGTTGGCTTCTTCGGCCACTTGTTAGCCTTCCTAGTCCCCTTGTGGGCTTTCTTGCAATGTGTCTAGCCTGCGGGCATTTCCTAGTTTAGTTACAAACACTCAAATGGTTCTGGTAGTTATCGTCTACCATATCCTGACATCTCACTCTCTGTGTCCGGCATGAAGTATTTGTAGTTTCTCGACCCATGTGAGTCCTGCTAGTCTTATTATGAAGTTTAGTTTGTTTTGATCTATAGTTGTTTTGGTTGTTTATTGTAACTTGTTTTATGGATTCAAAATGCAATGAAAGCCTATCGTCATTATTAAGAGAAAAAAAAAAGACTTCTCTCTCACCATTGCTGAATATGTATGTGATAATGCAACAGGGCACTATAAAAAGAAGTCACACGTGATAGCTCTATAATGCTGAGAACTTTGGGTTGAGCAATATTTCAAGTGGCTATCCAATATACAGCAAAAATGGAAGCCACATGGATGAAGCATTACCTTTTTGTATTAGTCTAGCAATGCCAATTATGTCAGACAAGATAATGCATCATTCCTCGTTCAAATATCATATGAAAATTGAGTTGACCAAAGTAGCATAGCATCCATAAATTCTGTATTTGCATCCCACTTCTACGTGTAAATCCCACAAGTGACTCGCCACAATTGAGTAGTACTTAACGTACGGGAAAAGTTCATGTTCAAGGAGGAGGCATTTGATTAGCAAGCCAATTAATTAACAGATGTGCCTTTAGAGGAACCATTGAACTTCGCTTAATTCTGAAGATGAACTTAAGAGGAACCGTTTCTCTAATGAGTCAAATTGTTGATCCAGTGCAGCTGACTTGACTTAGTTTAGAAAATGGGTAATGTCATAGTAAGCCTCTAAATTATAGGCTAAAATCAATCTTGCCACTTTAAATTTAAATACGACAATTTACACCTCTTATATTTTGAACATGATTAATGCCCTTGCCCTCAAATTTTAAAAATAAAAATCTAAAAAAAAAAAAATTTAAAAATAAAAAAGTTTAAAAATAATGAAAAATAAATAGATTACTTAAATAGATTTTCAATAATTTTTATTTAAAAAAATATTACTTTTTTTATATATTATTTTTTTATTTTTAATGAATTTTTTTAGTAGTTTTCATAATTTAACTTGAAGTGCATTTTGATTATTTTGTATGTTATTTAATAGTCATTTCAAATGGTAGTGATGACTGTAACACAAGGACGGAAATCACGATTTTGGGACGAAATTGATTTTGACCGGGGCATAATATGACATTACCCTTTTGTAAAATGTATCCCGAGTTTAGAGATAGAGCATTATCTCTAGACAGTCCTTTCTCACTGTATTTGAGACGCCCTCTTCATCCGGACGGTCCCTAGCCGGCGGAATCTTGTATATATATATATATATATATTTTTTTTTCTTTTCAGACTTCCAGTGGGGATTTTGACCGACAGGAATATCTCCATATCTCGTTAACTTTTGGGCAAATCCACCGGGCACGCGCATTCTGGTCTGCTTCAACGCCCCCAGCTCCTTCACGTCCATTGTGTTCGGGAAATTGGTGCCGGTGCCAGGAGTCTCACGCGTCAGGCACCCCGAAGAGATCTAAACCAATCTCCAATCCGTCTCTAGTCGGGAGTTGCTTCTATTGGCTCCCTCCCTATTTGCGCTGGCACAGGAGTCGTCGAGGTGTCTACATCATCTCCTTTGGCGACAGACTCAGCCTCCTTTGGCGGTCTTCAGGCATGCATGGGTCTTTGGGCCTTTTTTCAGTTGTTGGCCTTTGGGTTGTATTGTTGGTTGCCGAGGTGCGCACACCAAAATTTTACATTTTTTAAAATTTTAACATATTAAAAAATTATATTATAATCTATTTTTTTATTAAATTATTATTTTTTATTATAATAAATATTAAAAATTTTCTCTCTTTTTACTTTTTCACAAAATCTTTACTTTTTCACTAAATTCAATATCCTCAAAATTTTATCCTCCACAAAATTTTACAAACAACTTTGGTCCGGTTCTTCGTTCTGTTCTTGGCTTCACTTCGCTTTGTCCATTAGCTGGCCACTGGTAGTTTGTGTTTGTGCCCTTTTAATGGTGTTAGTTGTTGTTGAATTGTGTCTTCCCAACTTTATGTATAATATTTGTATTTGCCTAGAAAAAGAAAAGGTGCAGATTGACTTAAGGGGTCTGTACTTTAAATTTTTTTATCACGTGCATTTGCCCTGCCTTTCCGTTCCAGTACTAGAAGACAGAGCAGCTACAAATAAGAATTAGAGGTCGCAAAATTAAAATAAATGAGGGGTTAAAAACATTTTTTAATTTTTTTTGGCATTCGAAATTAGAATTTTACACTCAAAAAATGCCACCTTATAAAAAAAGGTTATGAGAATAAGACTGTTATTTACATTTAAATAATTTAAAAGTGGATGGATGTAATGTAACAAAAAAATAGGGTTAAATACACTTTGCCCCTTTATTCTTTGGGGTCATTTAACTTTGATTATTATTTTTAACACATTAGACCTTAACTTACACATTTTTTAATTGACCCCACACCTAAATTGCCCGTTAATTTATAACGGATTTCGTTAAAACGTGGGGTGCATGTGTACATATGCCAAAAGATAAGGGGGACAATGTGTACATACGCCAAAAGATAAGGGGGCAATGTGTACATATGCCCAAAGATAAGGGGCAATGTGTATATACGCCAAAAGATAAAGGGGGTAATGTGTAAAATTTTGACGAATCCTTTAAATTGACGGTAATTCGGTGCGGAGTCAAATTAAAAAAATGTGTAACTTAAGGAGTCCAATGTGTCAAAAATAATACATCGGGGTGCAAAGTGTAAATGACCCCAAAGATAAGAGGGACAAAGTGTATTTAACCCAAATAATAATTTAGAATGCAAATTGTAATGACCCATAATTATTCCGCCTTTTGTCTCAACTTATGTGATGAAGTTCACAATTATCATTCCTTGTCATAATAAACTCCCGGCCGATCTGTAAAATACTTTCAGTTTACAACTAGTGCAGGTTCTAGAATACGGAGCTTTTTGCATTCGGCCACAGGGTCGGTGAAAGATACGCGAGGAGTTCCTCATCGCGTTCAAATTTGGCCATGTCTTCCTCTTTCAAGTTAATCCATGCCTCAATTCCATCCCCTGACTTGGTATCGAAGAAAGCTACTAGATTCTTGAACGTCAACCTAGCCGAGCCAACCCAGACCGGTTTCCCCCATCCAAAATCAGCCTCGTAAATTGGAAACCTGCACAAGCTGGTGAAGTCAAAGGAGACCACCTCTCCTTTCGTGATTCGTGCGGCGCGGTCTTTGATGAAGTTCAAGTGATCGTCACTCTCTTGAAGTTTCTTCACGTAATCAGCATTGACTTGCCTTATGGAATCCCTTACTTGGTTAACGATGCCATAACACCCATCTTCGGTATCCATTGATGGTTCCGAGAGTGCCAGTCGAGTTAGGTTCCCGAAATAGTTCTCCGGGAGAGGCGGGTCCATCCTGGTGCGCAGGTTAACGGCATGGAGGATAGTGTAGATCTTATCAGCATCGGATTTTGATTGAGTCGCAGCCATGAAGCGGGTCCATAGGAAAGCTGACAAGGCTTCGATACGAGTGGGGCGTCTTCGGCATTCGATACTCTTGTTGTCAGCGTATTTGGCTCTTATAGCCGCTATTGTTGAGGCGTAAAAGACAAACCTCTTTGTCATGATCGTGTCCTTTACGATCTCCGTCCTTGGTTCAAAGCCCGTCAAAGTTTTTGGGGGAAAGAGCGTGGCAGCATCGAATCGAGGGCTCACCATATGGTTATCACCGCGAGCAGTAATGGCTGCCCAACTGTTGAGGAACATGAAGAAAGACAAGGCATCCGCAACCTTGTGGGATATGCTAAGACCAAGAGCAATCCCGCCGCAGTTGAACAAGGTGATTTGAACGGCTGCGGGCAACTCATTGACATCGTCTCTCTCAACAAACAACAAACCGGGGGAAGGGAGGGAGCAGTGAAAAAGGAAAAAAAAAAAGGAAAAAAGAAAGAGAATTTGAAAAAAAAAAAAAAAAAAAAAGTTTTTTCAAGATTGCGCGCAGCCGTTCAAATCACCTTGTTCAACTGCGGCGGGATTGCTCTTGGTCTTAGCATATCCCACAAGGTTGCGGATGCCTTGTCTTTCTTCATGTTCCTCAACAGTTGGGCAGCCATTACTGCTCGCGGTGATAACCATATGGTGAGCCCTCGATTCGATGCTGCCACGCTCTTTCCCCCAAAAACTTTGACGGGCTTTGAACCAAGGACGGAGATCGTAAAGGACACGATCATGACAAAGAGGTTTGTCTTTTACGCCTCAACAATAGCGGCTATAAGAGCCAAATACGCTGACAACAAGAGTATCGAATGCCGAAGACGCCCCACTCGTATCGAAGCCTTGTCAGCTTTCCTATGGACCCGCTTCATGGCTGCGACTCAATCAAAATCCGATGCTGATAAGATCTACACTATCCTCCATGCCGTTAACCTGCGCACCAGGATGGACCCGCCTCTCCCGGAGAACTATTTCGGGAACCTAACTCGACTGGCACTCTCGGAACCATCAATGGATACCGAAGATGGGTGTTATGGCATCGTTAACCAAGTAAGGGATTCCATAAGGCAAGTCAATGCTGATTACGTGAAGAAACTTCAAGAGAGTGACGATCACTTGAACTTCATCAAAGACCGCGCCGCACGAATCACGAAAGGAGAGGTGGTCTCCTTTGACTTCACCAGCTTGTGCAGGTTTCCAATTTACGAGGCTGATTTTGGATGGGGGAAACCGGTCTGGGTTGGCTCGGCTAGGTTGACGTTCAAGAATCTAGTAGCTTTCTTCGATACCAAGTCAGGGGATGGAATTGAGGCATGGATTAACTTGAAAGAGGAAGACATGGCCAAATTTGAACGCGATGAGGAACTCCTCGCGTATCTTTCACCGACCCTGTGGCCGAATGCAAAAAGCTCCGTATTCTAGAACCTGCACTAGTTGTAAACTGAAAGTATTTTACAGATCGGCCGGGAGTTTATTATGACAAGGAATGATAATTGTGAACTTCATCACATAAGTTGAGACAAAAGGCGGAATAATTATGGGTCATTACAATTTGCATTCTAAATTATTATTTTGGGTTAAATACACTTTGTCCCTTTATCTTTGGGGTCATTTACACTTTGCACCCCGATGTATTATTTTTGACACAATGAACCCCTTAACTTACATTTTTTTAATTTGACTCCGCACCCAAATTACGAGTTAATTTAAACGATTCCGTCAAAATTTTACACATTGCCCCCTTATCTTTTGGCGTATGTACACATTGCCCCTTTATCTTTGGGTATGTACACATTGCCCCCTTATCTTTTTGGGCGTATGTACACATGTCCCTTATCTTTTGGCATATGTACACATTGCACCCCACGTTTTAACGAAATCCGTTTAAATTAACGGGCAATTTAGGTGTGGGGTCCAATTAAAAAAATGTGTAAGTTTAGGGGTCTAATGTGTTAAAAATAATACATCGGAATGCAAAGTGTAAATGACCCCAAAAATAAAGGGGCAAAGTGTATTTAACCCTATTATTTTTGTTACATTACATCCATCCACTTTTAAATTATTTAACATGTGAAATAACAGTCTTATTCTCATAACCTTTTTTTATAAGGTGGCATTTTTATGAGTGTAAAATTCTAATTTCGAATGCCAAAAAAAATTAAAAAATGTTTTTAACCCCTCATTTATTTTAATTTTGCGACCTCTAATTCTTATTTGTAGCTGCTCTGTCTTCTAGTACTGGAACGGAAAGGCAGGGCAAATGCACGTGATAAAAAAATTTAAAGTACAGACCCCTTAAGTCAATCTGCACCTTTTCTTTTTCTAGGCAAATACAAATATTATACATAAAGTTGGGAAGACACAATTCAACAACAACTAACACCGTTAAAAGGGCACAAACACAAACTACCAGTGGCCAGCTAATGGACAAAGCGAAGTGAAGCCAAGAACAGAACGAAGAACCGGACCAAAGTTGTTTGTAAAATTTTGTGGAGGATAAAATTTTGAGGATATTGAATTAGTGAAAAAGTAAAGATTTTGTGAAAAAGTAAAAAGAGAGAAAATTTTTAATATTTATTATAATAAAAAATAATAATTTAATAAAAAAATAGATTATAATATAATTTTTTAATATGTTAAAATTTTAAAAAATGTAAAATTTTGGTGTGCGCACCTCGGCAACCAACAATACAACCCAAAGGCCAACAACTGAAAAAAGGCCCAAAGACCCATGCATGCCTGAAGACCGCCAAAGGAGGCTGAGTCTGTCGCCAAAGGAGATGATGTAGACACCTCGACGACTCCTGTGCCAGCGCAAATAGGGAGGGAGCCAATAGAAGCAACTCCCGACTAGAGACGGATTGGAGATTGGTTTAGATCTCTTCGGGGTGCCTGACGCGTGAGACTCCTGGCACCGGCACCAATTTCCCGAACACAATGGACGTGAAGGAGCTGGGGGCGTTGAAGCAGACCAGAATGCGCGTGCCCGGTGGATTTGCCCAAAAGTTAACGAGATATGGAGATATTCCTGTCGGTCAAAATCCCCACTGGAAGTCTGAAAAGAAAAAAAAAATAATATATATATATATATATATATATACAAGATTCCGCCGGCTAGGGACCGTCCGGATGAAGAGGGCGTCTCAAATACAGTGAGAAAGGACTGTCTAGAGATAATGCTCTATCTCTAAACTCGGGATACATTTTACAAAAGGGTAATGTCATATTATGCCCCGGTCAAAATCAATTTCGTCCCAAAATCGTGATTTCCGTCCTTGTGTTACAGTCATCACTACCATTTGAAATGACTATTAAATAACATACAAAATAATCAAAATGCACTTCAAGTTAAATTATGAAAACTACTAAAAAAATTCATTAAAAATAGAAAAAATAATATATAAAAAAAGTAATATTTTTTTAAAATAAAAATTATTGAAATCTATTTAAGTAATCTATTTATTTTTCATTTATTTTTAAACTTTTTTATTTTTAAATTTTTTTTTTTTTAGAAAGACATTTTTTGTCATTTTGCATGTTTTTTTATTCTAAATCAAATTGAGGGCAAGAATTAATCATGTTCAAAATATAAGAGGTGTAAATTGTCGTATTTAAATTTAAAGTGGCAAGATTGATTTTAGCCTATAATTTAGAGGCTTACTATGACATTACCCATTTTCTAAACTAAGTCAAGTCAGCTGCACTGGATCAACAATTTGACTCATTAGAGAAACGGTTCCTCTTAAGTTCATCTTCAGAATTAAGCGAAGTTCAATGGTTCCTCTAAAGGCACATCTGTTAATTAATTGGCTTGCTAATCAAATGCCTCCTCCTTGAACATGAACTTTTCCCGTACGTTAAGTACTACTCAATTGTGGCGAGTCACTTGTGGGATTTACACGTAGAAGTGGGATGCAAATACAGAATTTATGGATGCTATGCTACTTTGGTCAACTCAATTTTCATATGATATTTGAACGAGGAATGATGCATTATCTTGTCTGACATAATTGGCATTGCTAGACTAATACAAAAAGGTAATGCTTCATCCATGTGGCTTCCATTTTTGCTGTATATTGGATAGCCACTTGAAATATTGCTCAACCCAAAGTTCTCAGCATTATAGAGCTATCACGTGTGACTTCTTTTTATAGTGCCCTGTTGCATTATCACATACATATTCAGCAATGGTGAGAGAGAAGTCTTTTTTTTTCCTCTTAATAATGACGATAGGCTTTCATTGCATTTTGAATCCATAAAACAAGTTACAATAAACAACCAAAACAACTATAGATCAAAACAAACTAAACTTCATAATAAGACTAGCAGGACTCACATGGGTCGAGAAACTACAAATACTTCATGCCGGACACAGAGAGTGAGATGTCAGGATATGGTAGACGATAACTACCAGAACCATTTGAGTGTTTGTAACTAAACTAGGAAATGCCCGCAGGCTAGACACATTGCAAGAAAGCCCACAAGGGGACTAGGAAGGCTAACAAGTGGCCGAAGAAGCCAACAAGTAGCCAGGAAAGCCCCCTAGGGCTGCTACAATGGAACTTTGAACAAAAGAAGCCCACCAATAGGCCTAAACAAAACAAAGCTATAGAAAAAACGAAAAATTGCTCTCAGAAAACTTGTGGTGAGAACGAAAAAAACAAGGCCAGAGACCACCATGTAAGGTGATGCGTGGGTGTCATGCATGGTCGAGGATGGCGCTTGAGTGCCACGCGCGGTTGGAAAATGGACAAAATTGGAGCAGATCGAAACGCCTAGAGGTGAGAGAGCAAGTCAAAATGACACATATGATCATGTTAAGAAACTCCAAAGAAGGCAACCAACACCAGGCTATAAAGGCTAAGGAACATGATGCAAGATCCATGAAGAAAGAGATGGTTTCATTTAACTTAATTTCATGAGTTGATGACTTATGAATTGTATCAAGCTGACTTTGGTTAGAGGAAGCCTATTTGGAATGGGTGGCATGCAGTGGTGGAGAGGGCGGTAGGGGCCGCGGCCCCTTCCAAAATTTTAAAAACTATCACCTGGTTTTCAAGGGACCATCCCGCAAAACTTTAAAGGGATAAATACAAAGTTTATCCCTATTGTTTGGCCAAAAATCAAATAAGTCATTGAACTTTAAAACTTATTAAATTAGTTCCTAAGGTTTTAAATCCGTCAAGACTTTAGTCCATCTAGGACCCATTAAATGTGAATGATTTTAAACTTGAGGACTAATTTTATGTGTGTTAAAATTTAAGGACTTATTTAATTTTTGCGCAAACTACAAAGACCCATGTTGTATCTACCCCAACTTTAAAAATTCCCTGGTCATCAAGGGCTGCCCCCCAAATTTCTCAGTGCGTGTGATCCTGCCAAACTTCTTAAATTGCGCCGTTTCTTTTCTTCTTTTCACACGTATAAATGATTTTATTTCATAAAAATAAAAAAAGTTGATTCTTTTGATCTTTCAATGGGATATGTATTAGAAGAAAGAGATATCACGATGGTTGGTAACATTGCAAATTCAAAAGCGTTGAGGTATCACGATGGTTGGTAACATTGCAAATTCAAAAGCGTTGAGGTATCACGATGGTTGTTAACATTGCAAATTCAAAAGCGTTGCTGTGAAGCTTTGGTAGCTTGGGCCACCGGGGTCGCGACTCTTTTCTATAAAGCATGAGGCTGCTGCATTACCCGTTATTATGGTCCATAAAACTCTTCTAGCTAGCTATCAAACAACCCTAGTTATTTAGATTTCTGCTGCTACTGCCGTTTGTAAGCGTTCTAGATCTCCTTGAAGGAAAGCTGAAAATGGAGGTCAAGATTATTTCCAAAGAGTGTATCAAACCCTCTACTCCAACACCCCCAAACCTGAAAACCTACAAGCTCTCTCTCTTGGACCAATGCGTTTCTTCCGCCTATGTTCCCATGATCCTCTTCTTTCCCATGAATCAAAACGTTGACCATTCTATCACTGATATCATCTCTCAGAGAAGAGAACTGCTAACGCAATCTCTATCAGAAACCTTAACTCGCTTTTACCCATTTGCTGGAAAAATCAAAGACAGTCTCTCCATAGATTGTAATGACGACGGGGTCGAATATTTAGAGGCCTGTGTAAACTGTCATCTTTTTGATTGCCTAAACCAACCTAACCTTGAATCTTTCGTTAAATTTGTTCCCCGAGAGGCCAGTTGGAAAGAGGCAATTGCAGGAGATCATGTAGCTATGGTACAAGTGAACAGCTTCGCATGTGGCGGAATTGCCATTGGTGTCCTCGTCTCCCACCTGATCGCTGATGGAACTGCCTTTAGTGTCTTTGTCAAAGGTTGGGCAGCCACATGTCGTAAGACATCTGAAGCTTTATGTGCTAATTTTGAGGCCCCATCAATTTTTATTCAGAACGAGGCATTCCACAGAGATGCAACGTCTCTAGCGGCTTTGTCCAAGCATTTTCTCAAAACAGGCAAGTGCACTTCAAGAAGAATTGTGTTTAGTGCATCGGCTATTGAATTACTCAAGGCAAAAGCAACTAGCACAAGCGTGCAAAACCCCACTAGAGTTGAGGTTGTTTCAGCACTCCTCTGGAAATGCATCACGGCTGCCTCGCAAGCCAAATCTGGTATCAAGAGACCCAGTCTTATTACTCAGGCAATAAACTTGCGCCCAAGATCGATCCCACCATTCAAAGAATCTGCCATGGGAAATATTTTCTGGCCAGCAATAATATTATGTACTGATGAGGAGCTGGCAGCCTTACCTTACAGAGTGAGCAAGATGAGAGAAGCAATTACAAAGATCAATGCCGACTTTGTGAAAAACTTGCAAGGCGATAAAGGCTTGCCCGAGCTTTGTGAGCTTTTGGAAGTTGACGGCGCGAAGGTCTCTAGTACTGTCGCGAGTCATTTTGGAGTGGATTGCATTGGATGTTCTAGTTGGTGTAACTTTGGTATGTATGATATAGATTTCGGGTTGGGAAAGCCGATATGGGTGGTAACTTCTGTTGGTTCAGACAGCGATAATACGGAGCATCAGGCGTTTTTCAATGCGATAATATTAATGGACACAAGATCCGCCGGCGGAGTAGAAGCATGGGTGCGTTTAAGTGAAGGAGAGATGGCCATGTTAGGACAGGATAAGGAACTCCTTGCATTTGCTTCGTTGGACCCTAGTCCCATGAACTAAACAATTCAGGTCCTGTAAAGGAGGCTTCCATCCCGTTGATCGGCAAATAAATGCAAATTTCTCTGTAAGTTCCTAAATGGCTTATCATTAATGGAGTCATATCAGGCCCAGTTCATTTGCAGGTTGCTAAGCCACCAACTTCTACCAACTTCTAAAACACACCTTTTGGTTGAGAGTATGCTGTGGAGATAACGAGAGAGCAAAAGTTTGCCTGTGAAAGCAAACCAAAAAACTTCGTGCGGATTTTTCCATCTTTTCCAATCATAATGATTT